>OX578134.1:100047930-100247237 GCA_951213105.1 Amaurobius ferox
TTATTATATAATATACCTCTCTTTTCTTTCTGGAGGATATCTCAATGTCAGAATTTAATTGAATTTGTTTTTTTCCCTATATTAAATAATTTTTAATTAAAAAACTACTTAACATATTTTACTGAATTTCTTTTTATATATTTTATGGGATAATGTGAATATTTCCTAAAAAAATTTCGAAGCAATTCGTGAATTTTAAATTTACTTAAAAAATGTTTGAAAAATTAGGTCCCATAGGGTTCAATGTATTTCATTTTTTCAACCCGGGTTCAATAAAAAACTAATTGGGTGATATTATTTATTTATATTCCTATAGGTCCAACAGATCGTCTGAAAAACATACTAAAACTTCTTTTTGATAAAGTCATTTTTACGGCAGTTATCGTGCTAACGGACAGACAGACAGACAGAATGAACAAAGTCCTAAACACTTTTCAACTTTATTGTAAAGTGTTAACAAGAAAGATCAATTATGCTTAAAGCATTGATTATGAAACACTTTCCAACTTCAATGCAATTTTATTTAAAAAAGTCGAAAATGCAATACATTCCTCGGTAATATTTTAAAACTTATCACAATACTACATTGATTTATTATATTTGAAAACTTAAACCTTCATTGAAAAAATTGAACTTCATTCAAATGACGGCATTGAAATATAAATTGCCTGGTTTAAATATCTCTAAAATGCAATACATTCCACGGTAATATTTTTAAAACTATCATAATACTACGATAATTTATTATATTTGAAAACTTCATCGAAAACAACTGAAATAAATTCAAATGACGTCATAGAAAAAATAACACGCCTGGATCTCTCTATAAAAACAGGATTTCATTCATAACTTTCTCCATTTCATTCATCACAATACTATAATAATTTATTTTATTTAAAAATTAAGACCATGGAGCTACAATTCATAAACTTTATGCTTAAAACTTCATCGAAAAAAATCGTCCTTCTGTTTATAAAATCAATTAATATTTCATTCATATCAGCCATGCAAACTCCATGGACTGAATTATTTTGTGTTAAAGAAATACAGTAATTCTAATACAACTCATTGTACATATTTTGTTGTTTACATTTTACATAGGTGAAAAATAGGTTTGGTTGTAGAAATAATCAAATTTGAATGAGAATTTAAACTCAAATATATTGTCATTGTGTTGTTTTAGTATGTAGATGCACAGAATTTAAGCAAAAATAAAGTAGTTTTAGGACGGATACAACACTCAATATGAATTAAAAAGAACTTTAAAAAATCACGATTTTGAAACAAGATGGATGCCATATATCATTTTGAAGTGGGTCATGTGATCGTTTCATATCATGGTCACGTGATCGTTTCATATAAGATGTGTAATTATTATTTTAATTTTTATTTAAAAAACTACTGAATACATTTCGCTGAATTTTTTTTTATATATTTTATGGAACAATTTGACTATTACCTAAAATTTTCGAAGCAATTTGTGAATTTTAAATCCGCTTAAAAAATGTTTGAAAAATTAGGTCCCATAGGGCTCAAGTATCTTCACAATCTGGCCTATAGCATTCATGAAGTTGTGCACACCTGCATATCTTTTAAAGGAATAAGTGACTGCAGCTGTTATCTAAAACAAGGGATCAGCTAGATCTTTATCTAAAAATAAGTTCACCACTTGATTAGAATCTGATTAAACAACTGATAATACAGACTAATTCCATATATTTAATGCTTATTTAAGCTGATGCATTTTGTGACTTAGGAAGCTTAATAGTCCTTACTTTTGATAACTTGAAATAAATATGAAGACAAAAAGTAAATTCTTTTATACAAGAGGGAATAGTTATCTATTATTCTATTGTATAATTTATGAAACTAATTGGGTGTACAGGGTGTTTCATAACCATTGTATCTGATGTTTATTTTTTCAGTCGTTGATGGCACATATACTTTAAAGGAAGTTTCATCCCCATGTGTTGGTATATAAAATAAGAAATTGAAAAAAAAAATTATATATGAATACAGACTCGTGAATAAATATAAATATATAAATCTGATGTGAGCAGTACATTATTTTTCCTACATAATGCAATGACTTTACTTCTTTCATAGATAAATAATGCTGTACAGAATCCATGCTTTTGGCATTGAATTAGCAATGTTTAAAATTAAATTGGAAGTTTATACATATTTGCTACATATTTGTCCAAAAAGAATGACTTATTTATACTCACGTGTAAAATTTCATCAAATTGCAATAGACATTTAGTCAATATCCATGTGAAATACAAAATTATTTCAAAAAGCATCATCTTTTTTGAATGGAATGAACTATTTCACGAGAATGATGTTAACAGATTTATTGCATATGAAAAGTGAAATTCACTAGTAAGTTTAAAAGTAGTAAGTATAATAAAATATGTTCAGAACATATTTTATTATACTTACTATTTTTTTGATTTTATGTTATATATAAATTTACTTGAAAATGTACAGTATATCGAGAACGGTCCATGCTAGCATTCTAAAACGTGTGCCATTCCTTTTCTATTCAAAATTATGTATGAAAAACTCATTTATTTTTACGGTATTGAATGCTCTAACTTTTTAGCGAATTTTCTAAAATTCCTCTGAAAATTATGCAATTTCACGAGAACAGCTGATGATAACATTCTAAATTTTATATCATTCGTTTTCTAATGAAAATTATGTTTGAAATAATTATTTATTTATCATTATTGAAGGTTCTGATTTTTTCAAAATATATTGGGATGGGGGATGGGGGGGGGGGGGGGTCTTTTCGAACATTTTATTGCATTTAAAATCAATCGGATTCCATTTTGCATTGATTGTAATAATCGTACTAAATTGTTTATGAAACATTTTATTTGTTCATTTGATATCGTGACTACAAACACACATACTAATATAGAGTCAACGGCCCTACCGTGCTGAAAACCCCGGTTCTCGTTAGATCACTGAAGTCAAGCAGCATCGGGCGCAGTTAGTACTGGGGTGGGTGACCACCTGGGAACACCGCGTGCTGTTGGCACATTTCGAGAGCGGTAGCCCGGTGGTTTGCGGGCTGGATTTGCACGCTGCCACAACTGCCGCCGTCTTCATGCGGAGTACGATCACGTTAAACATGTGGGTAAGTCCTTCCGAGAGGTTGGTGGTAGGGGAAGGACGGTACGGTCCCTGTGGATGCCTCCCCCGCTGGGTTCCGGTCTAAATTGGGTGGCACTTCCCGGCCGTCCAAACGGTTACTTTACACCTTCCTGGTAGGTCGGACGGTCTGGGTCTCAACAAAACACGCACACACACACACACTAGCAGACGATCTCCGACACGGTTTAGCATTGTTTAGACGCTTTTTTCGAGCTCTGGTGTTTTGAGCCGTGGTGGCGTGATTTCTTGTGTTGTGTGTTTTGAGTCTGCGTATTATTTGTTGCCCCTCACCGTAGCTTCATTTTCATACCGGTGGCTTGTCTGTACGTCTACTCATTGGTGAGATAATACAATTTATAAATTATAAATATTCCATTGGTTCCAGTATGCAATTGTAATGGAGATCCTGCCTTGAACGGTCCAAATTGGACCGTTTATACAACTGTAAATCCTATTGTAATCTATGTAATTTGTTAATTTAAAGTATATATATTCATATGATTTGAAGTTTTAACTCTGTTTATTGTAAAAATTTTAGAACCTGGGAGCATTTTTTCGATATGTATTATGTATTTTAAAATTGGTTGTTTTCATGCTTCACACTTTTGATTTCATTTTCCCCCCCTTCCCTGTATTTTGCTCGTTCCTTGTAGTGGTATTTCGGCGAATCACCCCTTCGCCCGGCTTTGGTTTCTCCCTGCCTTCGTAGCTTGCTGCGCTCTTCCTCTTCTTCGTTTTTCAGCCCTTTTGTAAAATTCATATTGTACTTTCCTATTGAATCTCATGCTATGGATAACATTGATATCTTTTTAAATCTAATTTTAATTCTAATTAGCATATTGTCCCAGTGGGACTTGTAATTTTTAACAGTATTCATTTTTTTCTTTATATCTTGTGTCCCATAGGTGCTAGAGCTCCATTTTTTGCGGTTGCACTCTTTTGTTTTTTATTTTCTTTTGATTTATAAATTTTATTTTGCTCTTTTCTGCTCCCCATCCCCTTTTTTCATTTATTCTCATTTTCTCCGGTTATTCTTTTGCTATCGTCTCAAAATTTGGTTGTTTTGTTTATCATGGATTTTTTTACAGTTTTTTGGATTTGGGATTTTCCCGCTGACCGGTTTCGTCTTTAGTTTGTTTTAGCTTTTTTTTTTATTATTATTGTTTTCACCCGTCGCATCATTTTGCCTTCGTTCCTGTAATTGATATTAAATACAACTTGTCGTACCCTTCACTTTTGTAAATTATATGACAGAAAATGGACAATCTATATATTATTATATGTTATTTTGGTGATTTTTGTGATGCTGTATATACATATTGTATTAAAATTAATGTTATGTTTGAAACAGTGTATTACTCAGTGTCTTAAGATTATTAGTGAAATTCGATACTATATACTCACGAATTATCAGAAATATTGCATTTTATATTATCAACAAGAAACTTTTTAAGAGATACCAGTTTTTCACTACCTCTATCATGGATACTAATGACATATACTCATCTCCGATCTCAGATTTCCCTCCTCTTGTTTCCCAACATCTTTCTCCTCGAACATCTCCTGACAATGCATCAACTTCTTCTGCCTCCAACTATAACAGAAACTCTCCTAATCATCCTTCAAATCCCACAACTGATTCTCTCAGTGACCTATCTCATCAATCCCGTACTATGGCATCAAACTATAATAGAAGGTCTCAAACATCGAATTACTCCTGTGCTCAGGCTCAGCCTGGTGACCCCTCTACTTCATCAACTCTGCCTTCTACCATCATATCATCTTCATTCAATCCACTACTGCAACCCACTGCTAAACTGATTGATTTAAAAGCTTCTGCTTCTTCAACAACTCCATCATTCTCAACAGTGCTTTCCCGCTCTTCTCCATCGAATTTCCCTCTTCCTCTTCGCTCATCAGTCCTCTCAACACCGAAAACGCAGTTTACTGTATTCTCCAACCCTCCTTTGGCTATGTCTCGATCCAGTAAACCAACTCTACCAGAACCAACATCAAATACGGACGAACCAGATGATACCACTTCAGTTGCAACCACAGACATGACTGAGGAGAAATCAGAATTCTGCAACACCTTCCTCCTTAAAGTACAGCGTCATTGTAACCAGGTCCAGAATTACCTAACTAGATATGTAAAACCTAATGCAACGCAAACGAAATACTTGGACGATAAATTTGAAGCATTGAAAGCAGCTTGCCTGAACTTTGAAAACCAGATCCCTTCAGTCATATTCTCTCAAAACCAGGAAGCTTCAAATACCCTGCAAAATATCAGAACGTCATTTAACGAAGACCTCAACCAACTGAAAAATGCAATCGCCACAAATCTAGAAAACTTCTCCAAGAACTTGACGCAGGATCTGCCTTCCCTGGTCGATGAGGCAGTAAAGAAAAACCTGGAACATCTGACTCAATCAACCAATCTACCACCTCCTGCTCCCCCCAAACCATCTTTTGCCAGTGTCCTGCTACAGGGAAAGGACCGTACTAGAAATATGGAACAACTGCATAAAGACCTTCTCTCTTTCCAGTGTCCTCCGGGCATCCGCATCCAAAACGTCTCATCTCAAAGAAATGGAACACTCAAGATAACATGCAGAGATAAAGATGCAGACAATCTTATCCCCAAATTTACAAACTCCGAAATTGGTCAGAAATTCACTATCTTTAAGCCACCAATACGTAAGCAAGCACTGATCCTGTTCAATATTCCAGAAACTCTCCGGGAACAGGATATAAAAGACCTTCCGACTAAAAACCTTCCATCCGAACCTCAGGAGTTCAAAATCATCAAAAACTTCAGAAACAGAGCGGGATCAATCAACTGGGTTATACTTGTGGACATCTCTTCTGCTAAAATCCTCATCAACACCAAAAAACTATATCATCATTTCCAGTACTATTTCATTAAAAAATACATCTCAATCCAAATATGCTACAAATGCCAAGGTTTTGGTCACTCGGCTGCAGCCTGTCACTGGGTTACTGGTAACTGTTCGCAATGTGGCGATGATGATCATACCTTCAAGACTTGTAAGGTAAAAACTCCATCATGCATTAACTGCTCAACGGCAAACGTCAAGAACGCTAATCTAAACTGGAAAACTAATCACAATGCCAGAGACCGGGCTAATTGCCCTTCGATGCAAAGTGAACTAAATAGAATAAGGGAACTTCAAAAATCAATCTGAACTCACCATTATGGTAAATATTGTAAATATTGTAAATATTAAATTGTTATTGTATATTATATATCTGTTTATTTTTATCCTTGCTTTCCCCACTTCTGCTCCCGGGCATTGATCCTCCCGCGATGGTTCTGAAAATTCTACAAACAAATACTAATCATTCGCTTTCTGCACACAATAATGTTCTTCAGTTTGCAGTTGAGAAATCCTTGGACATTATAAGCTTACAAGAACCTTTCCTTTCCGAGGGGTCGGTACTTCGCCCTCCTCTCGGAATTAAACAATTTAATTCATTGTCCAATAAAGCTTCCCTTTTAATCCTGAACTCGTCTTTTCCCGTCTCCCTTAAATTTCAATCCAACTCATTTGTGGTGGTTGAAATTTTTCTTCCAAATAATAAATCCCTTAACTTGATTTCTATTTACTGTCCCCCCCATGATCCTATCGTAGATATTTTAAACGAACTCTCAAATCTGAATTTTTTTGCAACAGAATCATTGATACTTGGAGATTTTAATGCCAGGGCCCTGATGTGGGGTTACTCCTTCATAGATCACCGGGGATACAGTGTGATTGACTTCTGTATGAATAATAACTTAATTGTGGTAAATGATCCTTCACTTGGTCCAACATTCGTCTCCCACTCAGGTAAAGGATTCCCCGACTTAACTCTTGTCTCTTTTGGACTTTATGATCTTATTCAAAAATGGGAGATTCTCTCCTGTGATACATTCAGTGACCACAAATACATAAAATTAACCCTTGGACTTGATCCTCCTTCAGACAACTCCTTTTTCTTTAAAACGAACTATAGTTTAGGTAAATTTCTATTTAATTTCAGATCTCATATTCCTTCCCTTTCCCGCTCCCTTGATCAAATTTCTGATTCCACCTCCCTTAACAACTTCGTAAAATCCTTCATTGATACCACCCAATCATGTGCTTTCAAATTTATCAGGAAAAAGAAAACTTCTACTCGCTCTGGCTTTAAATGGTGGAATCCTAATTTAGCAAAATTCCGAAACTTCGTAACAGCCCTCGGCAAACGAATAAAATCACTCGAGAGAAACTCCGCCTCTTCAGAAACTATTACAGAGGCAAAGATTAAATATAAATTAAATCGTGCCAAATACAAAAAATTAATTAATAAATCTAAAACGGAATCCTGGCGTAAATTTTGTACTAACTGTTCTTCTAAATTCGGCACACTATTCAAATTTGCTTTTCAGAAACAAAACAAATTTAATCATATTAATTTGCATTTCTCTGATGATATTAACTTAGACTATAAAACAAAAATTCAACGTCTTTTGGACCACTGTTTCAAAGATGATCCCACATTTACCAGCTTTCCTTGTTTTTCACCTCCTTCTGATGGGTTGGGCTCGGTCTCTGATGAAGAGCTTTCATTGGTTATTAACAATCTCCCAAACGGTAAAGCCCCTGGTCTCGACTCTATTGATTTTAAAATCTGGAAATCACTTTTTACTTCATTCCCCTTCATCTTTTCAAAAATTGCTAACCTATGTTTTAAATATTGCTACTTCCCCGCTTGTCTTCGAAACGCTAAAATTCTATTTCTTAATAAACCTGGTAAAGATCCTGCCCTTTGCTCCTCCTACCGTCCCATTTGTCTTTTACCTACTTTCGGAAAAATACTCGAAAAATTATTTGCTAATAAACTTAATTTTTGGATTAAAACCAATGACGCCCTTCATCAGCTCCAATTCGGTTTTCGGGAAATGGTCAGTTGCGAAGATGCTACTCACAAACTTGTCTCCTCTATTAGAGACTTTAGACCAGGTCATTTTGTTTCACTCACCACTGTGGACATCTGTGGAGCCTTCGACTCCCTTAATTGGCATATCCTTCCTTCATCACTGGAAAGCATTCATCTTCCCGTCGAATTTCAAGTTTTTATATTTTCTTACCTCAGTTCACGGTCCATTACCTTTTCAAACGATATCCATTCCTCCTCTAAAGTCATTTCCTTCGGTGCTCCACAGGGATCGGTCTTGTCACCTATCCTGTGGAACATTTACTTCAACCGAGTTCTCCTCCTTAATAATGACCTTTTCTATCTTCAGGCCTTTGCAGATGATCTTGCAGTGGTGACATTTGGTGATTCCCTCTCACAACTTACACTCCGAACCAATTCCCTCCTGGACTCCCTTCAATCCTCCTTGTCCTCCCTTCAACTTTCTCCTTCACCCGAAAAATCACAATGTATTATCTTCAATAAAACTCGTTCCAAGAGAAAACAAAACCCAAGATTTAAAATGTTAAACAAACCCCTTAAAATTACCCGCCATCTTAAATATCTCGGAATTATAATAGATGACAACTTAACCTGGAGTCCTCATGTATTTTATCTTAAAGAGAAATGCTTCAAGCTCTCTTCTACTTTCGGGAAAATCGCGGGTAAAAATTGGGGGGTTAACAGGTCTTTCCTTAAAATCTGGTACCTTACAGTTATAGAAAAAATTATCACTTTCAGCTCAGGAATATGGGGTAAATGTCTTACGGGGGATCAAACTTCACGTCTCATTTCTCTCCAAAGGATTTTCCTTTTGAAGATTTCTTCCGGTTTTAGAACAACTTCGAGCATTTCTCTATACTCAATTACTGGTATCCCCCCTGTTCAATTTGTTATACAGACCCTTTACAAAAAATTTCATTTCTGGCGCCTTAAAACTGACCTTTTTTCATCCCCGTCCCTTCCTGACCCTTCCAGCTTTGATACAAACGTTCCCTTTTCCAGTCTCCCTCCCTCGCATCGTATTGTTAATCTTCCCTCCTTTGACCCTGATTCATTCTCCCCTTTTAATATCTACACAGATGGCTCTAAAACTGACGAAAATATTGGATTTGCAGTTTGCATTTTTAAAAAAGATGACCTGGTCGAATCGTTCTCTTTTAAGCTCTCTCATGGAAACACGGTCTTTCAAGCGGAAATCTCTGCCATTAAAGTCGCTATTCAATGGGCGTTGGACAACAATACAAAGGTCAATATTTTTTCGGACAGTTTGTCCTCCATTCTGGCTCTAAAATCTGTTAAAAATAGATCCAAATACTTATGTGATATTAAACTCTTGGCCCTTTCGGCATCTAAATTAATTAACATTCAATGGGTTAAAGCCCATGCTGGAATACTGGGAAACGAAGTTGCTGACTCTCATGCCAAAGCTGCCTCCCTTTCTGGTTCCCCTTTTACGGTCCCTTTCCCTTATTCTCTTCTCACTCGTCATTGTAAAATATTCCTAAATAATCTGTGGCAAACTTACTTAAACGACTATATCTCTCCCCGTAATCACGACCCGGCCCGTATTCTTTCTTTCCTCCCTTTGGTTGACCCTTCTCTTCTTATTTGTAACAGATTTCTTGTTTATTTTATTACCGGACACGGCCCGTTCCTTGATTACCTCAATTTCTTTAAGCACAAAACCTCTTCTAACTGTCCCTGTAATGCTTTTGGTGACGCTGATCACTATGTTTTTTCCTGTCCCTTTTCTAAAAAATTCCACCTCGTCAAACCTTCCCCTGCCCACTCTGCAGCTTGGTTTTCCGGTGTCCGCAGAAATAAAGTATTAATAAACAAACTGAAGGACTGTATTCAAACTGCGAGAGAGATTTCAAATTCTGTTAAGTGACACTTCTGTGAGTATTCTCTGCTCTTAATTTTTGGTGATCTATGAATTTCTTAATCCTGTTTTTGCTCCTGGGTTCTCCCCCTTTGGTGTAAGACTCCTTGAATTTCTTGTGCATTACTTGATTTTAAGTATGTCAGTCTGTCGGATGTTAGTTGTGTGTGATGACCATTGTATTGTGTAAGGATTGTTTGTTGTGTAGGGTTTTACACACAGATTAATACGCTTCCCGACCGTCCAAACAGTTACCTTACACCTTTCTGGTAGGTCGGACGGTCTGGGTTTCAACAACAACAACACACTAGCAGACATCACATCAAAAACTTCGATTTGAATTTAGTGATGCTTTAAATGTTCTGGAATTTTCGTCCCCATCTACAATACCTTCCCTTTAATTATACTTTGTAAGTAAGTAAAGGATTTTTTTCCAGTAGTCGCAAAAAAGCAACTCCTATCTGCATGGCGTAGTTCAATGAGATATGGGAATGATAGCGATATATACATTTCTGACAGACAAGTCCTCTTTTTTAAACTCTCAATTTTCTGACAGACAAGCAGCAGAACAGGCTTTTCAGTGCGGAAAGTATTAAAATATACAGCGAGGAATGCCAGGTTGCTGTCTTGTAACTAATTAGTTGAATGTGTTAATTTTTCACTTTTTACACTAGAGAGGGTCATATAAAAATTTCCTCATTTTTTGTTTACCCCCCTCCCCCCCCTTATTTCGGAAAATTAAACTGCCATAACAGAATTACACACTCAACTTTAAAACAGCTTTTCAAAATTGGATTTGTATATGTCATATTTGTGCATACAAGCATTTTGCGAAGAAAGAAATATACTAGAATAAATATAAAATACCCTGTATGGTAAGTCTAGTTTAAAAAATCGGATGTGCACAGCACATGATTTTCGCTAAATGTTCAAATTAAGTTTCTTATTTTTTATTCCATGATGCATTAAATAAAGTTTAATTGCAGAAAATAACATGGATGCTTTTCTGATATCATATCTAATTTGCCTTTATAATGCATCTTCCTTTCAGTTTGCAACTTAATGCATTTTAACACGTCTTCAACTCCCCTAAATTCTCCCAAAAATAAAATATCTAGAGAACGGAATAATCCTAGAGTCATTCTTATTCCTTTTGCTGTCAAAAATTGCATTGAGACATAATTAATATATTGCACATAATTAATATATTTCGACAATTCAGTCATTTGTTTCAGATTTTCACTGACCATTTCGCAAAAAAAGAGTTTGTTATATTTTTCTGAATCATACTAAAATCTAATCAGCACAACCCTAAAAGGATTTAACTACTAAATTTTAAGAAATTGCATCACATAGTGCAATATAACTAAAGTGCAAAGCATCTTCAGCTCATCTTAAATATCTCGAGAATGGTAATGGGGTTGGTCTCATTTTTTTCGTCGTCTAAAATTTAATTTTGAATAAAACAAGCATATAATTTATATATTTGAGCACATATAATCTTTCATTTTAGATTTTGGCAAATTTTGTGGGCCATTTCGGAAAAAAAGGCAGATTCTTTTTCCCAAATTGTACCCAAATCTGATTATCATCAAAGTATCCCACAGGTGATTTATCTACCAAATTTTGCGAAATTTGGTCAATTAGTTTTTCAGACATTTTTGCGGGCCATTCCGCATAAAGAAGAAAACAAACAAACAAACAAAAAACAGATTCTTTATTCCCGAATTGTATCAAAATCTTATAAGCACCACGGTCACTCACTTACCAAATTTTATGAAATTTGGTCAATTCGTTTTTGAATTAGTGTGGATACATACATTATACAAACAGACACACACAGTCGTCACGTCAAAAATAGTTTTCTCGTGTTTTAGGGTGCTCGAAACGTGTAGATCCTTTGAAAACTCGAGTTGCGATTTTCTACACGATCCCAATACTTTTCCTAGACATTGCTATGTATTATGGAGAAAGTAAAAAGTAGTAATTTTAAATAACTCATCTTTGATTAGAATTTAGCATATTTATGACTTACTAAAATGTTGCATGCAAGATTAATTTTTTATGCTTTAATGCTTTTATTCTTTAATGCTCATATTTATTAAAAGGATAGATACACTTTACATTATTTCACACAACATTAGTCATATATAAATATTTATTTTCGAAAGAAAAAAAAAGTTTTGTACGTTGTCAGTTTTACTTTAATTTTACATGTTGGATCATTCCATCAGTGCAAGCAATAAATTACTAAATAGGAAAAATATTAAAATATTATGTTTTAACAAAAATCAGTCGAGTTGCTAATTCAAGAAATTTTTCTTGAATAATTTACACTATTTATACCCGTTTAACTATGTTAATAATGGTTAAATGTCACTATGTATGCATATCAATTTTAAAGGAGGATTCTTAACCTAGAAAATCGCGGCTTATTCTTTTTTTATTTTTCGAATGAGGGCAATTTTGACATGCAAATAAAACATTCGAAAATAATAATAATAATAATAACAGATTTTTTTTTAATAATTTATAAAAAATTGTCTGGTCAGTTTTTTTCATTTACAGAAAAATTTCTTTTATATGAAAGAAAGAAATGATTGCTAAAGACGTGACCGTTACTAAAGACGGGACTAGCTGCTAAAATCAGTTTGCGAACAAAAGCTTAAAATTTTTTTTTCTTTCATTCTCATACTGATTATGACCCGAGAGGACTCAAACAATATATGAATGTATGAGAGAAACTAGGGCAGAGATGGAGAACCTATATAGGCTAAATTTTGCTGGCACGTGGACAATCTACAGATGAAATAATTTTATTTCCCTATAATTTATTTAAATTAAAAAAAAAAAATTACATTATGAATAATTTTGTTTTAAAGCACTAGGTGGGTTGGCCCTTTGCTCGCTAATCCCCATACCTCACTTCGCGAGTGGGCTTTGCCGGGGCCGGCGGGATTTCTTCTTGTTACATTTTCCCTTGATTACATTTGACACAAATTGATTACATTTTCCCTTAAATATTAGAAATTAACAACACCATGCATTATTATTATTACCTAGATAATAAAAATATTAACGATATAGCTTACCTTATTAGGATACATCTGTATCTTCGTCAATATTTACACGATCATACTTTCAAACACATGCTGTAAGTTGCAAATTGTGGGATGTACTTTATGACGTCACGAGCTACAGCAGTGCCGCAGGCATAGGCCCGATAAGAAGCAGAACTAATCCCGCCGGCCCCGGCTTTGTCTCCAACTCGTTATGGCTCGATGAGCTCACATCGCGATCTCTTTCGTACGGGCTGTTACGTTGGTACCGACTTGTCAGCCCCTTGTTCGCTGGCCGCTGGCCCCTGGCACCCACTAACCCCCCGGAGCTTGTTTCGTGGGCTCTTTCAACCCTACCGGCGTATACGCCAGCCTCGTGCTCCCAATCGGCTCGACAAATTAAATTTTTGTCCACACTGAAGAAAATTTTTCACTTCAAAAGTACATGAAAAATAGAATAACTCAAACTAAATCGAAATTTAAAAAGACCCGTCTTGCAAAAATTCAACTATGTAGGTACATGCCTGAAAAAATGCGTGGTCCTACTATAACTAGTCTGTCCAGGACGTGAACTTTCAACTCATCAAATACTTTTCCTTTGGCATTGACATTAAATGTCTCTTTAAAGGAGTTATATCCTTTCCGAGTTTAAATCGAAAAACGGTTTATTTCAGCGTGTTTCCCTAACACTCCTTGTACAAAATTTCATATTTTATATGTTATAGATTTATGGTAAGAGATCGAGAAACTCCGAGAAAGCGAAATTTGTCAAACAGCGGCGTCAGCTACATTTTTAATTTCCTTATATACAATAATGTATAAGGAAAGTATTGTGACGGGGTCGAAAATTCAAATTCGAGTTTTCGATGGAAGAACACGTTTCAAGCATCCCTGATCACGAATCGAACATTTTTGAAGCGATGTCTGTGTGTGTGTGTCAGTGAGTCTGTGGAGACGATAACTGATGAACGAATGGACCGATTCGAAAGAAATTTGGTACAAAAATTACAATCCATGAATACTGGAAGCCTATTGTTTTTATACGCAGTCGAATGTTCAGACTCTCCCCAAATTTTCGAGTGAAATTTTGAAAAAATCATCAAAAAATCAAAACCTCTAATAAAGTTACGCAAATAGACATTTCTTATGTAATTTTTCATTAGAAAACGATTGACATGAATTTTAGAACGCTAGCATAAACTCTATGTATGTTCTCGAGATATTGCACATTTTTAAAAAATATTATCAAAAAATCATAAAAAAAATCTGATGTGGGCAACACATGACTTTTCTTATATAATGTAATGAATTTACTACTTTTACAGTAAAAAAAAAAAATAGGTTTTTCTTATAGTAGAAACTTATATTCTTTCCAAGATATTGAATTTTCGACAAGTAGTCGTCATTTTCATTGATTTAGCGTCAATTTTATCCATTTGGCGCGATTTTCGTTAATTTGGCAACATTTTAAACAGTCGCAAAGTTGGCGATATTCCACCCAAATCGTCGCCAAAATCTCGCCAAGCGTTATGGACGGAGAAATAAGTCATTCTTACAGCAGATAAATGACTATTGTCGATCAAATACAAAAGTATTACTCAAAGTATCTTTTTTCATGAATGGAACGAGCTAGATCCACGATAATGATGTCGCCCAATTTATCGCATGGTATTACATATGAAAAGTGAACATGTTTGTTTCTCAATAGGAAATATATATTTTTGTATTTTATATGACTTTTTGATAATTTTTTTCAAAAATGTGCAATGTCTGAGAACGGTTCATGTTAACGTTCTAAAATTTATGTCAATCGTTTTCTAATGAGAAATTTCATAAGAAATGCCTATTTGTGTAAATTTATTAGCGGTTTGGATTTTTTGACGATTTTTTCAAAATTTCACTCGAAAATTTAGGGGGGTTCTGAACATTTGATTGCGTATAAAAACAATAGGCTTCCAGTGTTTACGGATTGTGATTTTTGAACCAAATTTCGTTCGAATCGGTCCATTCGTTCGTCAGTTATCGTCTCCACAGACTCACTGACACACACACATATACACACAGATATCACTTCAAAAATGTTTGATTCGTCGCTTGAAACGTGCTCTCCCGTCGAAAACTTGAATTCGAATTTTCGACCTCGTCACAATACTATCCTTATACATTATGTATATAAGGAAAGTAATAAAAAAAATAGATTTTCTATTGAGAAATATGTTCAATTTTCATATGTAATATCATGCGATAAATTGGGTGACATCTGTAATGCCAGAAATGTAAAGTAATAAATATTTGGAAGGATTAAAAAATAATGGAACCAGGAATGCGGGCGGATTATCCCCACGCTAAGCAGATGGGCGATAATATACAGGTGGCCCCATATCTTACATACCACGCCCATGTTTACATACCACGTTAAGCCGTTTGGCGGCAACCGAGACGGCGACGCCATGTCTACGGATTAGCCCTCAGCTCTAGATTTCAGCACGTGGACCGCCGACCGAAAAAGGGATATAAGTGAGAGTTGCTCGAAGTGGGAGTCAGAATTGGTCAAGGCAGGCTGTTGGAGTTAGACTAGTCAAGAAGAAGCGACGGTAGCAGAGTTAAGAGTTGTGTGTGCGTCTCTGATATAGGAATTCGAAGGAGAGCTCATGTTCATCTGGTATTGCAAGTGTAAAGTGTGACAAAGCATCGGTGTTACCCAAGTTATATGAAAGAAGATCAGGTACCGTACAATTAAACTATATGAGGATAACCTCTTTGTCTAAATTTGTGTTTTTAAGGAAAAGCTAATTAATGCATCCCACCACGTGCTCCAACCAAATATCAATTCATCTGGCATTACACCCCCCGAACTACCATTGAGATGTATTCCACTATGTATGATATTTATTTAATTTGTAAAACTAAAGAGTGTAAATTGAGTATGTGATTAATAAATGTTTGTTCCTTTACTATTAACCTTAATTTTTACTTTGTTAACTTAGTATCCCGTTAAGCACAGAAATAGGTGGGTTTTGCGGCCACCAACGCAATGTACACAGCAGTAAGTTAGAACAGATTACATGTATAATTAATATACTAATAAATAATTAATTTAATGTAAAATGCATTTTTGACAATATTAATTTTAATCAACACAAAATTAATAATCGGCACATTTGGTGCTCGTGACTTTAGCAGTAACGGGAATAAAATAAGGATTTATGAAATTAATAAAAATAAAAGGAATAATAATAATAAAAAATAAATATTGATAAGGTTGGACAACTGGTGGCGACATAGATGATTGTGAAAATATTGTGCACAATTCTCATTTCTCCTTATGTTATATGTATGATTATGTAAAGTTTTATCAATGAAATGGAAAAAATGGTTCTTCTAAATGAGATCGAAGGTATAATTAGAAAAATGGGATATAGGAATGGGACCAGTTAAAAAAGTGGTGAAAAGTTCAATTTTAACAAGGAGTTCAACTTTGAAAGAAGATTCAAAAATATCAAATAAAAATTATAGTAAATTGGATAGAAATAATAAAAATATGGATATTCCAGTAATGCAGATCCTGCCATTATTTAGTGGGAGTAAGGAGGAAGATATAAATTTCTTTATAAAACAATTTGATGAATTAGCGGAGTTAGCAAGTTGGAAGGAAGAGCATAAAGTGGCTATCATTAAAACCAGATTAAAAGATAAGGCTATGCAGTTTTTAATTCAAAACCCTGAATTACAAAACGAAAAGGAGTTTGATAAAATAAAAATATTACTAATAAAAAAATTTTCAAACAGAATAACGATAACGCAAGAACAGGACGCTTTCAATAAAATAAAACAAACGCCTGATATGTCAGTGGACGAGCTTGTGCTAAAAATAAAAAACGCAGCGCGTAAATTTTTGAACCTTAAGGATACAACAGATGGAGAGGTAGAGAAAATAACCAATAAAATAATGTTGGGAAAATTCATTAGCGCATTACGCCCTGATTTGGCAATTGAAGTGAAGAAAAAAGATCCGCAGCGGTTTGAAGATGCCATAAAAGATGCCGAACTGTTTGAAATAATTCTTAATGATAGGACTCCAGAAGAATCACATAACGAACTGAAAGAAATGTTACTTACAACACAGGTTCAAGATTTGACTTTAGAAATTAATAAATTAAAATTGCAAAATATACCAAATCAATCCATGGAACGAGCTGTTTTTTGCATAGGGTGCGGAAAAAATGGACATTATTTCTCAGATTGCTGGTACAATGAGTGTAATACTGCATTTGCAAGGAATCCCAAACGAATGAATTATCAGCAATATGGGTTGGAGCAAACAAATTATATCAGAGGAAACAGAAACGAAAATCTCAGAAATTTTGAACGAGGAGGATATAATAGAAATAATAGGGAATATCAAGGAAATAATAATGATCAAAGAAATTATTACGATCAATTAGAAACCAACGTAGAAAATAGAGAGAGGCAAAGTATAAGAGGAAATTTTAGGGGGCGCAACGGAAGAAATATAAGATCAAACACATATGAGAGAAACAATAATAATAGTAATTTAAACTAAGAGCTGGAATTTGGGACCAAGGAACGAATCGTACAAATTCCAGAGAAATAAATAAATTCGGTTCACAAACATATAGAAATAACAAAAATGGAGATGACTGGCAAAACTATACAAATTTGGAGAGAGGACAATATTATGAAAATAATGATAAAGCAAAATATGATACCAAAAGTATCCTTTCAAGCGAATGTGAGAACGTATCTAGCCCACAATTACCGATGGTAGAAATAGATTGCAAAGGAATAAAAATAATAAGTGTAATTGATAGTGGGGCTCAAGTTAGTATTATAGATTTGGAAACATTTCAAAAACTAAAACAGAATAGAAATGTAAAAATAAAATACATAACCAGAAGAGTAATACTTCAGACGTTTACTAAAGAAAATATAGAATTTTTAAATTGCATTCAATTTTCATTTAGAATTGGGGAAAAGGCATGCAAAAATTATTTTTTCGTGACAAAACAGAACTTTCAGGGGCAATATAAAATGCTTTTAGGCTACGACTTTTTATCCTCACATAAAGCAATTTTAAATACAAAAGATAACGAAGTACAATTTGGGAATACTGCGATTAAATTGTATAAAAGTGAAAATACAAACCCAATACAGAATTCAAAACAAAAACCACAAAGCCAGGGAATTCGCGATGAAAATAGATATAATAGTAATTATGAAAATTATAATACTGATGACGACGAATATGAGGAAATAAATAGTTGTTATAATGAATCCAATAATGAGAATGAAGATAGAATAAGCGATGATAATGATGACGACGAATATGAGGAAATAAATAATTGTTGTAATGAATTCAATAATGAGAATGAAGGTAGAATAAGCGAGGATAATGAAAGCGATAACGATAGAAAAAACGCTAATATGCAAAATTGTAGCACTCGCGATAATGTAAATGATGAAAAATGGTTACCAAGTTCTAATGAAAGTAATAAGAATAAGAATGTTAAAAAGAAAGAGGAAAAGCAGATTTTCGCTAAATTGAAAAGAAAAATAACATTAAAGCCAGGGGAGTCAGAAATAGTCCAATTGATTTTGTCACAGGAATTAAATGAGGGACAGGATGTTTTATTTTCTCCAATAAAAATGGCAAGAACATTAATCACGGATGAAGCGATCCAAAGTATAGAAAATAAAAATAAGATTAGAATGTTGTTATACAATGAAAAAAATTGCCAAATTACACTTAATAAAAATATGAACGTGGGTATAATAACAGAACAAATCGAAATTGTTGATACAAAAAATAAAAGCAGTAAACCCACGTTGGAAATTAATAATATTCAAAATTTAAATAAAACAGATTATCAACAAATTCGGGAATTAAGAAAGAAAGAAATATCTCCAGACGATTTTCAAGTACAGCACTTAAATAAGGAAGATAGAAATAAAGTTATTGCATTAATGATGACCAATACAGAGGTTTTTTCAAAGTCATATGCTACCCTAGGTAAAACATCAGCAATAGTACCGAAAATCGAACTTATGCACAATTATCCTATTCAGAGTCGACCATACCCAATTCCGAGAGCAGTACGAGAAATTGCGCAAAAAGAAATTAGGGAATTATTGGAAAATAACATTATTGAAAGTTCACAAAGCACGTACGCTAGTCCCATTATTCTTGTAAAGAAACGAAGTAAACCAAATGAAGAACCTAAATATAGACTTGCTATTGATTATAGGGCCATAAACGCGTATTTACCACTTTTGCCAATAAACTTACCAAAGGTGAAGGATATATTACAAAATATCGCTGGTAGTAAAATTTATACAGTTATGGATTTGAAGGCGGCGTTTTTTCAGATCGAACTAAGAAAACAAGATAGAAAGGCCTTAACGTTCACAACTTTTATGGGAAATTTTAATCCTAAAAGAATTCCGTTTGGTCTTAAAAACTCAGGAGCATATTTTCAACTTTTAATGAACAAAGTGTTAGGAGATCTATCAGAGTTAAAAATATACTTTTACTTAGATGACTTAGTCATATGCGCACAAAATAACGACGAAATGTTAGAGAAAATCAAAATTGTTTTCCAAAGATTGAAAGAAAATAATTTAACACTCGACCCGGCGAAGTTACAGATATGCAAATCGCAAATTGAATTTTTAGGATATAAAGTAAATGCGAATGGTATAAGCCCATCAATAAAAAACTGTGCAAAAGTGCAAAATTTCAAACAACCCCAAACGGTTAAACAAGTAAAAAGCTTTCTTGGGACAACAAACTATTTTAGAGGTCTGATAAAAAATTATGCACAAATTGCAGAACCGTTGGTAAATTTGACAAAAAAGAATGTTAGGTTCGAGTGGAATAATGAATGTAGAAAAGCTTTTGAAAAATTAAAAAATGCAATTTTTAAAGAACCAGTTGTAAGACAGCCTGATGAAGTAAACCCGTTTGTCTTAACTACGGATGGCTCAGGTAAGGGAATTAGTAGTATTTTGATGCAAAGGGTAAATGGAGTCGATCATGTTATCGAATTTTATTCAAGACCTGTGAACCCGGCAGAGAAGCGTTATCCTGCAATAAAGCTAGAATTGCTAGCTATACACGCATCCTTACAACACTTCAGAGAATATCTGTTCGGAAGGAGTTTCACCTTGCTGAGTGACGCAAAATCCCTTATGTACCACATAAAATTAGATAAAATGCCAAATATCATATCGAGGTGGCTAATTGACATAAGTCAGTATGATTTTAAATTCAAATATCAAAAAGGTGAAAATAACGCAAGTGATTATTGCTCGAGATATGTATTTGACAATGATAACCAAATCAAATATGTAAATACTTTAATTAAAAATGATGAGATAAATGTGGAGAAAATATTAGAGCAACAAATGGTAGATGAAAAATTAAGTAAAATTAGAGAGGAATTACAAAAAGGAAGAAACCGATATCACAATAACAAGGTATACTATATTGATAGCCAAAATAAACTGTTAATGGTAAAGAAGGAATATAAAAGACAAACGTATAGGAAAATAAATGAGAATAAGATTGTAATACCGCACTCGCTAAAGGGAAAGATAATAGAGATAGCACATTTCCCTCATTTCGGAGTAAAAAAGACATACCAATTACTTTCAAGAAAATATTTTTGGATAGGGGCTTTCCAAGACGTGGAAAATTTTTGTAAGTCTTGTAATCAATGCTTATTAGTAAAACACAAAAATATACCACCAGCCAGACTTCAGGCTATGCCAGAAATATTAAAACCAGGAATATATTTACAACTGGATTGCGTAGGAAAACTACCGCGCAGTAATGGAGGAAATAATTTTGTAATTACAATTGTAGACATGTTTTCACGATACTTTGAGGCCTATGCAGTCAGAGACATTACTGCTAAAACAATAGTGAATAAGCTAACAAACTTCGTGACAACTTATGGAGTTCCAATTATTATTCAAAGCGATAATGCTCAAATTTTTAAAAGTAAAGAATACATAGATTTTACAAATGCATTAAATATTGAAAGGCGATACAGTTCGGTTTATTTCCCAAGTTCTTTAGGTCGTTGTGAAAGAATACACAGAGACATGAAACAATGTATAATGTGTTTGTCAAAGACTACGTTTGAATGGGATGAATCTTTAAAATGGTTTAAGTTTTATGTGAATAACACTATTAACAGTAATACAGGATTTGAGCCTTCATTCCTGTTCTATCTTAGAGATTTATCATTGCCATTTGAAAATATTAAACAAACAAACATACCAAGTAAGGAAGAAATAGATATAATGTATAGTGATGTAAATAATTATAAAAATTATGTGGCACAGCATTTAAAAAATATAGATAAAGTCGTGAAAGACGCATCGGAACAACAAAAGCTGATAAATGACAAACAAATAAAGAAATATAAAATAGTGAGAAAAAACGATATATTTATAGGAGCGACAGTGTACCTAAAAAAGTTCCTAAAACCAAGGGTATTAGAGGATCGATATGATGGACCATTTAGAATTACGAAATTAGTCCGAAATAATAATGTTATAATATGTCTTAAAAGTGATGAAAATAAAACTTATAAAGTGCACATAAATAAACTATACATGGCAGCGGAGCGAAAACAATATTTGAAAGATAGTGACGAAAGCGAATCAAACCACAAACACACACAGGACAAAGAAAAAAATCAAAATGAGGAAATGATTAGAAATAATGATCAAAGTCAGATTAAGGAAGGGAAGGTCACTAAAGAAAAGCAATTAAACTGTGAAAATAATAGAAATGATGATGAGGTTTGTTATAATGCCAGAGGGTATAATTTTCGCCCTCGAATTGTTGTAAATAGTAATTTCATAAAACAAAGAATATGAAAAATATGTAAAAAGTTTGTAATTAATGTCATAAATAGAAAGTGATAATTGAGTGTATATGTATATGTTTTTATGTTTTAAATTGTGGATATAAGTATATTTCAAAAAGTATGTTATGTATTTCTGACATTACATATATGGCAAGTTCAAAAAAAAAAAAAAAAAAAAAGTGAAATAACAAAGTAATTTATAAATAATATGGTGGTATGGAATTCAACCATAACCAAGAATCGGAAGTTGATAATTGCACTACTACAATATGTTACAAAATGAAATGATAACAAGAAAATGTATAATAATAATAAAGTAATGAATGCTGTTATGTAATGATATGTCGTATGTAAATAATTATGTAAAAGGAGAAATGAAAATTATGCATTGCAAATAATATATATCAAAATTTACAATTTAATAATAATGTGAATGTTGGTAATCCTCATGTAATTTATGGTACATTATGTCAATTATGAATAATGGACTAACTTGACAGGGAACTATCAAGAAACTACAAAGAACTATCAAAGCTATGAGTTGTACGAGGCTAAAAAGTGGAACTCAGCCTTTCTCACGATGGATGAACTTATGTGTTTGCGAGGAACCATTGTGAACTTAATTTCTTACCACTGGGGTGAAACTGTGGGAGAGTAACTTTTGGACTTTTTTTTCGCGGGGGGGGGGGGGGGAGAATGTAATGCCAGAAATGTAAAGTAATAAATATTTGGAAGGATTAAAAAATAATGGAACCAGGAATGCGGGCGGATTATCCCCACGCTAAGCAGATGGGCGATAATATACAGGTGGCCCCATATCTTACATACCACGCCCATGTTTACATACCACGTTAAGCCGTTTGGCGGCAACCGAGACGGCGACGCCATGTCTACGGATTAGCCCTCAGCTCTAGATTTCAGCACGTGGACCGCCGACCGAAAAAGGGATATAAGTGAGAGTTGCTCGAAGTGGGAGTCAGAATTGGTCAAGGCAGGCTGTTGGAGTTAGACTAGTCAAGAAGAAGCGACGGTAGCAGAGTTAAGAGTTGTGTGTGCGTCTCTGATATAGGAATTCGAAGGAGAGCTCATGTTCATCTGGTATTGCAAGTGTAAAGTGTGACAAAGCATCGGTGTTACCCAAGTTATATGAAAGAAGATCAGGTACCGTACAATTAAACTATATGAGGATAACCTCTTTGTCTAAATTTGTGTTTTTAAGGAAAAGCTAATTAATGCATCCCACCACGTGCTCCAACCAAATATCAATTCATCTGGCATTACACCCCCCGAACTACCATTGAGATGTATTCCACTATGTATGATATTTATTTAATTTGTAAAACTAAAGAGTGTAAATTGAGTATGTGATTAATAAATGTTTGTTCCTTTACTATTAACCTTAATTTTTACTTTGTTAACTTAGTATCCCGTTAAGCACAGAAATAGGTGGGTTTTGCGGCCACCAACGCAATGTACACAGCAGTAAGTTAGAACAGATTACATGTATAATTAATATACTAATAAATAATTAATTTAATGTAAAATGCATTTTTGACAATATTAATTTTAATCAACACAAAATTAATAATCGGCACAACATCATTCTCGTGGATCGAGCTCGTTCCATTCATGAACAAGAAAGATCAATCATGCTTAAAGCATTGATTATGAAAGACTTTCCAACTTCAATGCAATTTTATTTAAAAAAGTCGAAAATGCAATACATTCCTCGGTAATATTTTAAAACTTATCACAATACTACATTGATTTATTATATTTGAAAACTTAAACCTTCATTGAAAAAAATGAACTTCATTCAAATGACGGCATTGAAATATAAATTGCGTGGTTTAAATATCTCTAAAATGCAATACATTCCACGGTAATATTTTTAAATCTATCATAATACTACGATAATTTATTATATTTGAAAACTTCATCGAAAACAACTGAAATTAATTCAAATGACGTCATAGAAAAAATAACACGCCTGGATCTCTCTATAAAAGCAGGATTTCATTCATAATTTTCTCCATTTCATTCATGACAATACTATAATAATTTATTTTATTTAAAAATTAAGACCATGGAGCTACAATTCATAAACTTTATGCTTAAAACTTCATCGAAAAAAATCGTCCTTCTGTTTATAAAATCAATTAATATTTCATTCATATCAGCCATGCAGACTCCAAGAACTGAATTATTTAGTGTTAAAGAAATACAGTAATTCTAATACAACTCATTCTACATATTTTGCTGTTTACATTTTACATAGGTGAAAAATAGGCTTAGTTGTAGAAATAATCAAATTTGAATGAGAATTTAAACTCAAATATATTGTCATTGTGTTGTTTTAGTATGTAGATGCACAGAATTTAAGCAAAAATAAAGTAGTTTTAGGACGGATACAACACTCAATATGAATTAAAAAGAACTTTAAACAAGAAAGATCAATCAAGAAAGATCAACATGTATAAAATGCAATACATTCCTCGGTAATATTTTAAAACTTATCACACATTAATTTATTATATTTGACACCTTAAACCTTCATCGGAAAAAATTAACTTCATTCAAATGACGGCATTAAAGTATAAATTGCCTGGTTTAAACATCTCTAAAATGTGATACATTCCTCGGTAATAATTTTAGAATTATCATAATACTACAATAATTTATTATACTTGAAAACTTCATCGAAAACTACTGAAATTCATTCAAATGACGTCATAAAAAAATAACACGTCTGGCTCTCTCTATAAAAGCAACATTTCATTCATAAATAATTCCCCCATTCATGTCATTCATCACAATACTATAATAATTTATTTTATTTAAAAATTAAGACCATTGAGCTACAAGTAAGTAAACTCAATGCGTAACTTCATCGAAAAATATCGTCCTTCTCTTTCTAAAATCAATGAATATTTCATTCATATCAGCCATGCAGACTCCATGGACTAAATGATTTTATGTTAAAGAATTACAGCGATTCTAATACAACTCATTCTACATATTTTGCTGTTTACATTTTACATAGGTGAAAAATAGGCTTAATAGTAGAAATAATCAAATTTGGAAGAGCATTTAAACTGAAATATATTGTCATTGCGTTGTTTCAGTATGTAGATGCACAGAATTTAGGCAAAAATAAAGTAGTTTTAGGACGGATACAACACTCAATATGAATTAAAAAGAACTTTAAAAATCACGATTTTGACACAAGATGGATGCCATATATCATTTTGAAGTGGGTCATGTGATCGTTTCATATCATGGACACGTGATCGCTTCATATAAGAGGTGTTATTATTATTTTAATTTTTATTTAAAAAACAACTGAATATATTTCGCTGAATTTTTTTATATATATTTTATGAAACAATTTGAATATGACCTAAAATTTTCGAAGCAATTTGTGAATTTTAAATCCGCTTAAAAAATGTTAGAAAAATTAGGTCCCATAGGGCTCAATGTATTTCATTTTTTCTACCCGGGTTCAATCCAAAACTAATTGTGTGATATTATTCATTTATATTCCCATAGGTCCTACAGACCGTCTAAACAACATACTAAAATTTCATTTTGATTAAGTCATTTTTACGGCAGTTACCGTGCTAACGGACAGACAGACAGACAGACAGACAGACAGAATGAACAAAGTCATAAACACTTTTCAACTTTGTTGTAAAGTGTTAAAAAAGATACTTTTGAGTAATACTTTTGTATTTGAACGTCAATAGTCATTTATCTGCTGTTAGAATAACTTAGTTCTTCATCCATATCGCTTGTCGAGATTTTAGTGACTAATTTGGTGGAATGTCGCCAACTTGGCGACTTTTTAAAATGTTGCTAAATACGAAAATCTTGCCAAATGGATAAAAATGACAATAAATCAATAAAAATGACGACTAATTGACGAAAATACAATATCTTGAAAAGAATATAAATATTTGTTATAAGGATAATCTATTTTATTTTACTGTAAAAATAGTAATTTCATTGCATTATATAAGGAAAGTCATGTGCTGCGCACATCAGATTTTTTAATATAGAGGGATTTCATATTTTCTAAGAATAGAATATATTTAACTTTAATAATTTAGAAATATAAGGAATCTCATAACTGAAATTAAAATTACAGAATAATTGAAAATACATTTCAATGTTAAATTTCAAGCAAACAGTATACCTGAATTTCATATATTTTCCTCATGAAGCAATCACGGTACAAAACGATCAAGTTTTTCAGTGACATAACTAAAACTGACATATAGCAATTCACACTTGATCAATGATTAAAAGTGAATGTTCATTTACTAAAAATAATATTTGGAGTATATTTCCTCCCTATTTCATAAATCACATGATGTTACGAAACTAACAAGACATCTGGTTCTGGTAGACGAAAGGAATGTTGTATATTTATTTTCCTGCATCCTTGCCTGAACTATTTTTCTATGTTGGGCTACCTAAGTTTCCAGCATCTTGATTTTTCGGTGGTAGCAAAACGATTCAAATCAGCAGATGAAAGTTGTGTACAACAATGCTTTATTACTTTCCTTATATACATAATGTATAAGGAAAGTATTGTGACGGGGTCGAAAATTCGAATTCGAGTTTTCGACGGGAGAGCACGTTTCAAGCATCCCTGATCACGAATCAAACATTTTTGAAGTGATGTCTGTGTGTGTGTGTGAGTCTGTGGAGACGATAATTGACGAACGAATGGACCGATTCGAACGAAATTTGGTACAAAAATCACAATCCGTAAACACTGGAAGCCTGTTGTTTTTATATGCAGTCGAATGTTCAGAACCCCCCTAAATTTTCGAATGAAATTTTGAAAAAATCGTCAAAAAATCAAAACCGCTAAAAGTTACGCAAATTGACATTTCTAATGTAATTTTTCACTAGAAAACGATTGGCATAAATTTTAGAACGCTAACATGAACCGTTCTCGAGATATTGCACATTTTTCAAAAAAATTATCACAAAGGTATATAAAATAAAAAATAAAAATATTTCCTATTGAGAAACATATCACTTTTCATATGTAATACCATGCAATAAATTTGGTGACATCATTCTCGTGAATCTAGCTCGTTCCATTCATGAAAAAAGATACTTTGAGTAATACTTTTGTATTTAAATGCCAATAGTCATTTATCTGCTGTAAAAATAACTTATTTCTCCGTCCATAACGCTTGGCAAGATGTTGTCGACGAATTTGGCGCAATGTCGCCAACTTGGCGACATTTTTAATTGTTGCCAAATTAACAAAAATCTCGCCAAATTGATAAAAATGACGCTAAATGAATGAAAATGACGACTAATTGAAGAAAATTCAATATCATGGAAAGAATATAAGTATCTACTATAAGAATAACGGTTTTTTTAGCTATAAAAGTAGTAAATTCGTTGCATTATATAAGGAAAGTCATGTATTGCCCACATCAGATTTTTTTGACTTCGGAATGTCTTCAATTTCGTATTTGAAATTAATATTTTTTCTGTGTCCTTCTAATTACCTATCTGCGTTTTCCGTACAGAGCAAACTTTTTTTCCATAATAAACTTTCATCCGTTTGAGAATTTTGTTTCATGAATCGATGTAATTTCAATTTTGATCTATTTTGGACTATATTTGGTTATATTTATTTTGGCCAGGCCCTACCTGACTCGAATTTAATGAAAAGTAGCCCGAGACGGGCCTGAATGCTTTATCTTAAATAAATGCGGCCAGTTACGCCAGTATTTTCACGTTAAGTTCTGACATAGAATTTTGGGCAACTGGGTCACCAATATTTTGGTGACCTTTGTTTATCATATAAAATATCCTCGCGTCCTAAACTTCCTTGTTCCAATGGAAAAATAATCAGGCACCCATGGTTTTTCTATCTAATACCTAAAGGTTTATAGCTCACGCAGGAAGAAGAAATACCGATCGTCACAGGCACCCACTTCGTGGAACTCCCAATAATTTTATTGTGGGTTCCTCGAACCCTCAATATTTTTGCGCGTATTTAGCGGAGGACATGTACGCACATATGCATAAATTTTGCCTGTCGTTATTCATTCTTCAAGTTTTTTCTTCATTCTTTTCGTTATTCATTCGTCGTTTGCTGTAAAGTGTGTATAGAAATTTACCTCTCAGACTGTACAGGGTGTCCCAAAAAGATTGAAACATGCTTTAATTCCTTACCTGTTGGAAATAAGTGGGCAATGTAAATTGCAAAAATGTTGAAAGTAAGGTAGGAAATAAGACTACGTTAATGAAATAGTCCTCCCATTAATTTTCAAAAAGTTACACTTTTTAAATTTTTATACGACCCCCTTAGACAAATTTGGTCAATCAGATGCAACAGGATCATTAAAAAAACAGCATATCTGTATCCTTAAAATCAACCGAATTATGATAAAGGAAAAACTCTTGACTTATGCCATTTTTTTGTACCATGTGAGAGGCTGTTTCATCAGGGAAAATAGGGATCATAAACAAATTGACGATGGAAATTGTTTAGATAAAAAAAAAGTACTTAATTATTGAAAAGTACTTAAGAATCCGTGATTGCATCGTCAGCCTGAGCGGAATTCGCAAAAATGCTTGTTATGTATTATCATCTAGTTTTATCATTTTTGTGACATGTCACAAATTTACATTTCTAATTTGATAAATGGTCCCCATTCACAATGTTCAATTTTCAATTAAATATAACTAGCTCAATTTTAAAGATACAGATATGAAGGTTTTTTTAAATGATCTTGTTGCATTAAAAATAAAATTTTTCTGATTGACCAAATTTGTCTAAGGGGGGTCGCATAAAAATTTAAAAAGTGTAACATTTTGAAAATTAATGGGAGGACTATTTTATTAACGTAGTCTTATTTTCTAGCTTACTTTCAACATTTTTGCAATTTACATTGCCCACTTATGTGCCACAGGTAAAGAATTAAAGCGCGTTTTAATCTTTTTGGGACACCATGTATATTGTATTCTGGATACAAGATTTTAACTTGGAAATGACTGAAATAGAAATTTGCTGTCATTTTCAACATTGTTTAAAAGAGCTAGAAAATGATTTTTACACTTTTTTTTACTTTTATAAAGATAATTGTGTTGAAAATTCATACAGTATCTGTATAATGTATATAATAATGTTGCGCCTACAAAGGTAAAATAAATCAAATAAATAATTATCTAGAGAAAAAAATATTTTTCTGGACTTAACTATAATGTGCTTCAATTTAGAATTTCGAACGTTTTATTGTGCCATATAATCTGACTGAAATAAAATTTAAATTAGACTTCAATCCTTTTAAAAATGCATGGGTCATTTGATTAAATTTGAAGAGACCAAAACAAATTCCGATGAAAAGGTTGTAGCCAAAATATTGTATACCACATACGTAAAGACGATTGAACACTGATACACAAATGACCAAAGGTAAAATGTAGATGTAGACAAATACAATAAAATGTTTGATTAACTGTGATGCATGCATAAATGATTTTGTTAAAAAATGTTAGAGGCCCAATAAAAAAACGCACAAAATTTTTAAGCCCTCTGATAGCATGAGGCCCTTAAATGATTGTTTAGTTCTCGGGACGACTCTGCCTAAGCCTATGGGTCAGACCCGAGCCGGCCCAGACTTCGAGTAGATGGGAACAATACACGTTTTTATTAGTCAATTAGTGTTGTGTTTCCATGCATTTTCATTTTACAAGATGTATGTGTTTTATTGAAATCAAATGCCAACATTTGTCAGATTACTTCCGAAGTAAATTTTAGAACTTAATTTGTGCAAAATATTTTATTTTAGGTTTGCAAAACTACAAAACGTTCTTCCAGACTCTAACCCAAATCAAACTGTAATTTATAAATTACTTCGTAAAACGAAACATAGAGGACGCCACCAAAGCTGTTCTTGGGTTTCATTTCGTTCGTGTCTGGTTTTTTGCGAAATATTATATTATTCCGTGAATATGTTATAAAAGAATTATTAAATATCAGTTGTTTTTTCGTTAATAATTTTATATAAAGACAATTATATTAACGCTAAACATTTATAAAATAGTATATACTCAATACATGTTTGTAGCTGTAAGCCAGATGCGAAGTGAAAATGTTAGTTCGCATCTGGCTTCATTTTTTAATAGAAATTAATAAAAAGAAATAGACAATGCTCTTGTAATATTTCATTCAAAAGTATAACAATTATTTATTATCCCTAATACTTTATGAATCTATTTTGTAAACATTAACACTATCAAACCTAATATGTGTCAATTACATTAGTTTCTTCGAGATTTTACGAAGGTTTTTAAAGGTTCCTCCAAACCAAACACAGAAGGTTGGGAATCATCTAACTAGATAGATGGTTTATCAAAACGTTTCATAGAAAATAGAATCTTTTTGTAGTAATTCTAGTATTAAAAGTTCTATAGAGTCGTTTTATACTAATAATATCTGTATAAAGACTCCAAGTTCTAATTTTGGTGGCGGCATCTATCTTTAACAATATAAAGTATTTTATTCTTCCATTTTCTGTCATTCAGATTAGTATGTATTTCCTGTTCAAATGTTTACATATTAAATGTAAATAAAATCATGAGTAATACAAATATAAAATTGTCTAATTATGCATTTAACACTAAAATAAATATAAAGCATGAAAAAATGGCAACTTCATATTAGAGCAAGTGCGAACTTCTTTTAAAAAGTTTTTAGAACTATAATTGCCGATATTTGCATCGCAACACAGATAGCTTGTGTTAAAAGCAATTAGCACCACTATCCAAAAAGCCCAGCTATAATTTCACACTCTTAATCTGCATTCTGCACTGCATATGAGTTCATTTTAACAATGGCAAGGCACGGTAGAATCTCAATGTAAAGCATTAAAAAATGAATTTCAAACCAGATATCAATTTATCAGTGAAATAAAAATTATTAAAAAAAAACATCCTATTTAAATTCTGCAATAAAAAATGATGCTTACATCTACCAAATAGAAATGTTTTAGAGAAAGCAGTGTAACAAACAAAATAATACACTCAAATTTTTAAAGTATATCAAAACATTTATTAATGAGGAAGGCCTTTTCGTAATACAGGTAATTATTCATGATTCACTAATAAAATTCCCCAATGTAAATATAGATATATTTAAAATTAGAAGTACAGTTGGAAGATTTCTTTTTAAATATAAAAATAATAATCGTTAATATTCATGAAATACTTTTGGTGTATAAAAACCGGGGTGAATGGGGATTGAGGGGGAGGAAGGCATGCCCCCCCCCTCTATTCTATTAAGCAAGCAAACGTTCCATTTGTGGTTCCCACAAGTTTTCAGAGTTTTTTGATTTACGGTTTTAATAACAAAACTGGTAAAATGCTCAATTTATCAATGTGAAGTTAAACTGAATACAGAGTCAAGAAATATGAAACATACCCAGTTCTTTATTCTGATTATCTAATTTATAAAATTAGACCACACACATTGTTGATATATAAGGAGTGTAAAGGATTCGGAGAGAGGCTGGTAGTCATCCCCCCCCCCCCCCCAACCCTTTCTATATATCTATGCCTATGAAAATTATCAACAAATAACAGGTTGTAACGACTTTAAACTTTAAAGAGGTAACACAGAGATATAGTATTGAAATATAAAGAAATCTTATTGTTACTTTCTCATGATACTGTTCAGAGAAAGTAATATTACTTTCAATAGTATATACTATACCCAAAATTGTCGAATTCCATTTTTGGACGGAAAAGAACATTTTAAAACCTCCAGAATACATTTCGAACATTTAATTTCATATGCATTAAACGTGCAAAACACAAAATTTATATTAAAGTCATAGAATGTTAAATATAAAATTTGAGGTAATATCAAGCGTAAAATTCGTTTGAAAATAAATTTTGCTGATAATGCATTTTTGACTGGATTATATTAATTACGGTCTTTAGGTTTAAACATTATTATGGATGTTTTCGGGGATTTTGATATTTTCAATTTATTACGTAATTGTTTTATTTTTGCAAAAATTATTGAAACTCATATATTGTACGTAGTACGGGTAATATTTTACAAATACACGGGTGTATCGTCTAATCTACTGGAATATAAGTAGTACAGATACATTTGCATATATTTTTCATATATTGGAATCATTTACGGCATTTATATTGAGATATTACGGAATTATTGATATTTTCAAGTTATTACATCATCTGTTTTATTTTGGCAAAGATTTTAGAAACTATCTTCTATTAATACATGGGTATAGTTTCTAATATTCACGAGCATACGTAGTACGGGTTCCATACAATTTTGGCGCTTTTATTTTGCACATATTAGTTCAACTTTATATTTTTTGTAAATCTGTTTACAAACGGAACCAGGATGCTTCATTCTGCAGATCTGCCCGTGAAGATAATTTTGTATAGCGAGAACGGATATTCTTAAACTTCTTTTTAGGAGCATTAAATTAAATATATTAGTATACTATAAGAATTTGCACATGGTCGTAAATTTTAGTTTCTTTATATTGTATACTTCGTACGAAGAAAGGGTATATTGCTAGTTATTAAATAAAATTTTCACAACATAATTTTTACACACTTACCTATATCCTGCTCCAAGTCCTCTGGACGAGCCGGACGGCCTGGGGCTTTCACACTTACCTATATCCTTCGGGTCTGTCGTGTGGTCTGGCTTTTTCACACTTACCTATATGACAATTTTTCTGTAAATATTTTATTTTTCTGTTCTTTAACCAAATCACAGGGCATAATCTTCAAAATCCGCTTAAGGGTGAGCGTCATTAAATCTTCTTAAACATTATAACAGAAACCACCTTTACAGCAATGCTACTGTGTACTCCTTTGCCACGAAAAACAAACTGCGGAATGAGCGAGGACGGGTTACAAGACATTCATGCATTCATGTTTCCGTGCATGTTTCTTCAAGTCTCGGTCACCAGAAGCCATATCCAGTTTCCCACCCCACCCTCTGTTTTGTCCACTTGACGTGAGTCAACCCCTATCCCCATCTTCCGAGAATAGGTTGACGTTTTAGCGCGGTAGATGGGGGGGGGGGGGGGGGGGGGGGGTAAAAAAAATCAATAACATAGGTTATTTGTTTTTCAGATAACTAGATTATTATTACATTCTCATACTATAGCATAGAGAAAGTATTCCTTTTGCGAATATTTTCGAATTCGAAATTTTGTAGCCAATATGTTTTGAGAGCTCCTGAACACGTTTTGGCTGTTTTGTGAGTGATGTGTACACGATAGCTACCACACATATGAATGGAGTTTCTTTATGAATGGAAACTTTATATCCGGCTTTTTTATGGAGCTAGATAGAATTTTTCTTTTATTTAATTCGAGCGAAAACTCGAAATTTTATATTCTTCTAACATGGTAGCATAAGACAAAATTTGACATAATCACGCATAAAGGGGATTATTTATCGCCCAATGATCATGAGATTTAATAGTTTCAAACACTATTGTGAAAAATAGCTGCGATACAATTTTTGTGTTAGTTCGTGCGCGTCATTAGCCACTGGAGGTACATTTTCCAGCATGGCATCAATCGAAAGGCTTTTACAAGTCCTTTAAAGTGAAGGAAAATAAGCAATAATTGTAATCATTTGATCCAACGATACCGATTTTTTGGAAATTTCTTTACAAAATTTGGGAGGAAAAAAAATAAATATAAATAAATAAATAAATGAAGGCTACTTAAAATAGATTATGGTATGAGAAAGACCTGTTGAGCTACACTACAGTTAAATACTTTCCTTATACAGGGTGTCCCAAAAAGATTGAAAAGCGCTTTAATTCTTTACCTGTGGTATAAGTAGGCAATGTAAATTGCAAAAATGTTGAAAGTAAGGTAGGAAATAAGACTATGTTCATGAAATAGTCCTCCCATTTATTTTCAAAATGTTACACTTTTTAAATTTTTATACGACCCCCTTAGACAAATTTGATCAATCAGAAAATATTTATTTTTAATGGAACAAGATCATTAGAAAAAAACCGCATATCTGTATCTTTAAAATTGAGCGAGTTATTTTTAATTGAAAATTGAACATTGTGAATGTGGGGACCACATATCAAATTAGAAGTGTTTTGTGACATATCACAAAAAAGATGAAACTGGATGATAATACAAAGGATACCTAACCGCGTTATGAGTACCACTGCTTTATATGATCTCTGTATGTGTAATGCTTTATTTAGATGCATGTGATAAAATATTTTGACACATATTAGCGTATTTTTTATCGAAACAATTCCCATCGTCAATTTGTTTATGATCCCTATTTTCACTGATAAAACAGCCTCTCACATGGTACGGAAAAGTGGCATAAGTCAGATTTTTTCCTTTATCATAATTCAGTTGATTTTAAAGACACAGATGTACGTTTTTTTTTAATAATCTTGTTGCATTAAAAATAAAAATTTTCTGATTCACCTAATTTGTCTAAGGGGGTCGTATAAAAATTTAAAAAGTGTAATTTTTTTTAAATTAATGGGAGGACTATTTCCTTAACGTAGTCTTATTTCCTACCTTACTTTCAACATATTTGGAGTTTACATTGCCCACTTATCTCCAACAGGTAAGGAATTAAATCGCGTTTCGATCTTTTTGGAGCACCCTGTATACATAGTATAATGCATAAGGAAAGTATTGTGACGAGATCGAAAATTCGAATTCCGAGTTTTCGACGGGAGAGCACGTTTCAAGCATCCGTTATCACGAATCGAACATTTTTGGGGTGAAGTCTGTGTGTGTGTGTCAGTGAGTCAGTGACGATATCTCACGCACGAATGGAGCGATTCGAATGAAATTCGGTACAAAAATTACAATCCATGAATACTGGAAGCCTATTGTTTTTAAACACCATCGAATGTTCAGAACCTCCCTAAATTTTCGAGCGAAATTTTGAAAAAGTCATCAAAACATCAAAACGTTCAAGAAACCTACTCAAATAGACATTTCTTATGTAATTTTCCCTTAAAAAACGATTGATATAAACTTTAGAACGCTAGTATGAACCATTCTCGAGACATTGCACATTTTTCAAATTGATTTATCAAAAAATCCCATATATTAAATAAAAATATTAACTGTTGAGAAGCATGTTCACTTTTCCTATGTAGGTAATATCATGCGATAAATTTGGTGACATCATTCTCGTGGATCTAGCTCGTTCCATTCATGAGAAAATATACTTTGAATAATACTTTTGCATTTGAACGTCAATAGTCATTTATCTGCTATAAGAATAACTTATTTCTCCGTCCATAACGCTTGGCGAGATTTTGGCGATGAATTTGGCGGAATGTCGCCAACTTGGCGACTGGCTTAAATGTTGTCAAAATAACTAAAATCTCGTCAAATGGATAAAAATGACGCCAAATCAATGAAAAGGACGACTAATTGACGAAAATTCAATATCTTGGAAAGAATATAAGTATCTACTATAAGAATAACCTATTTTTTTTTTTACTGTAAGAGTAGCCAATCCATTGCATTGTATAAGGAAAGTCATGTGCTGCCTACATCAGATTTTTTTATATTGATCTCGATTGCATATCGTATTCATCAAATAAAACTTTGTGCACGAATGATTAAAATATTTTTTCTTGTGTGGAGTTTTTCCTGTTGAAGGGAGCAAACTTCCCTTCAACGGGAGGGGTGTGGGGTGTGGGACGAATAGGATCTTTTAATTACTGCAATACAATGTCGAAAAATATTATCGATAAATATTAGATTATTATTACATTCTCATACTATAGCATAGAGAAAGTATTCCTTTTGCGAATATTTTCGAATTCGAAATTTTGTAGCCAATATGTTTTGAGAGCTCCTGAACACGTTTTGGCTGTTTTGTGAGTGATGTGTACACGATAGCTACCACACATATGAATGGAGTTTCTTTATGAATGGAAACTTTATATCCGGCTTTTTTATGGAGCTAGATAGAATTTTTCTTTTATTTAATTCGAGCGAAAACTCGAAATTTTATATTCTTCTAACATGGTAGCATAAGACAAAATTTGACATAATCACGCATAAAGGGGATTATTTATCGCCCAATGATCATGAGATTTAATAGTTTCAAACACTATTGTGAAAAATAGCTGCGATACAATTTTTGTGTTAGTTCGTGCGCGTCATTAGCCACTGGAGGTACATTTTCCAGCATGGCATCAATCGAAAGGCTTTTACAAGTCCTTTAAAGTGAAGGAAAATAAGCAATAATTGTAATCATTTGATCCAACGATACCGATTTTTTGGAAATTTCTTTACAAAATTTGGGAGGAAAAAAAATAAATATAAATAAATAAATAAATGAAGGCTACTTAAAATAGATTATGGTATGAGAAAGACCTGTTGAGCTACACTACAGTTAAATACTTTCCTTATACAGGGTGTCCCAAAAAGATTGAAAAGCGCTTTAATTCTTTACCTGTGGTATAAGTAGGCAATGTAAATTGCAAAAATGTTGAAAGTAAGGTAGGAAATAAGACTATGTTCATGAAATAGTCCTCCCATTTATTTTCAAAATGTTACACTTTTTAAATTTTTATACGACCCCCTTAGACAAATTTGATCAATCAGAAAATATTTATTTTTAATGGAACAAGATCATTAGAAAAAAACCGCATATCTGTATCTTTAAAATTGAGCGAGTTATTTTTAATTGAAAATTGAACATTGTGAATGTGGGGACCACATATCAAATTAGAAGTGTTTTGTGACATATCACAAAAAAGATGAAACTGGATGATAATACAAAGGATACCTAACCGCGTTATGAGTACCACTGCTTTATATGATCTCTGTATGTGTAATGCTTTATTTAGATGCATGTGATAAAATATTTTGACACATATTAGCGTATTTTTTATCGAAACAATTCCCATCGTCAATTTGTTTATGATCCCTATTTTCACTGATAAAACAGCCTCTCACATGGTACGGAAAAGTGGCATAAGTCAGATTTTTTCCTTTATCATAATTCAGTTGATTTTAAAGACACAGATGTACGTTTTTTTTTAATAATCTTGTTGCATTAAAAATAAAAATTTTCTGATTCACCTAATTTGTCTAAGGGGGTCGTATAAAAATTTAAAAAGTGTAATTTTTTTTAAATTAATGGGAGGACTATTTCCTTAACGTAGTCTTATTTCCTACCTTACTTTCAACATATTTGGAGTTTACATTGCCCACTTATCTCCAACAGGTAAGGAATTAAATCGCGTTTCGATCTTTTTGGAGCACCCTGTATACATAGTATAATGCATAAGGAAAGTATTGTGACGAGATCGAAAATTCGAATTCCGAGTTTTCGACGGGAGAGCACGTTTCAAGCATCCGTTATCACGAATCGAACATTTTTGGGGTGAAGTCTGTGTGTGTGTGTCAGTGAGTCAGTGACGATATCTCACGCACGAATGGAGCGATTCGAATGAAATTCGGTACAAAAATTACAATCCATGAATACTGGAAGCCTATTGTTTTTAAACACCATCGAATGTTCAGAACCTCCCTAAATTTTCGAGCGAAATTTTGAAAAAGTCATCAAAACATCAAAACGTTCAAGAAACCTACTCAAATAGACATTTCTTATGTAATTTTCCCTTAAAAAACGATTGATATAAACTTTAGAACGCTAGTATGAACCATTCTCGAGACATTGCACATTTTTCAAATTGATTTATCAAAAAATCCCATATATTAAATAAAAATATTAACTGTTGAGAAGCATGTTCACTTTTCCTATGTAGGTAATATCATGCGATAAATTTGGTGACATCATTCTCGTGGATCTAGCTCGTTCCATTCATGAGAAAATATACTTTGAATAATACTTTTGCATTTGAACGTCAATAGTCATTTATCTGCTATAAGAATAACTTATTTCTCCGTCCATAACGCTTGGCGAGATTTTGGCGATGAATTTGGCGGAATGTCGCCAACTTGGCGACTGGCTTAAATGTTGTCAAAATAACTAAAATCTCGTCAAATGGATAAAAATGACGCCAAATCAATGAAAAGGACGACTAATTGACGAAAATTCAATATCTTGGAAAGAATATAAGTATCTACTATAAGAATAACCTATTTTTTTTTTTACTGTAAGAGTAGCCAATCCATTGCATTGTATAAGGAAAGTCATGTGCTGCCTACATCAGATTTTTTTATATTGATCTCGATTGCATATCGTATTCATCAAATAAAACTTTGTGCACGAATGATTAAAATATTTTTTCTTGTGTGGAGTTTTTCCTGTTGAAGGGAGCAAACTTCCCTTCAACGGGAGGGGTGTGGGGTGTGGGACGAATAGGATCTTTTAATTACTGCAATACAATGTCGAAAAATATTATCAATTCAAAATTTTTTGATCGTGAGTCTCCACTCGACTTTCTCATAGAGTTTAGTTCAACTAGCATCAAAATATTTACCAAGATGAAAGTGAAAAGTAGCTTTTTTCAGAATTCGTATAAAATTACGTTAAAATACTTCATAAAAATAATTTTAAAGGATTTATTTTTCAAGTTGGCAGCAGTTTAATGCCACCGATAGATGCATTTGTCTTATGTGTATTAATATAAACTATTTTAATACCATTGACATCCGTAGCTCAGTTCAATTTATTAATTCCTTCAATATATTATACAGGGTGCCCACTTATATCCGTTACACCCCCCTTAACTTCTAAACGGTGAAGGTATAGTAAAAAGGCTATGCGCTACTCGATGAGACTACTTACTACGCCATCTATCGACAAATTTTGGAATTCGCGGTCCTATCGGTGAAAGATACGTGAAAAAAGTCAATTAGAAAGTTGTAGGGCACTCTCGATTTAGTACGAAAAGATACCACGCGAACATTAATACTCAAAATAGAATGCAAAAAATTAACATTTGTTTGGTCACGATTTCGAAAATTGTCATGTCATAAAGAGTGGAAGAAAGAAACTGAGACACTTCCCCTGCCTTCAGGATCATTTATTTACAATAGTATACTGCTCAAAATTCTCTCCGTTAGCCATTATACACATTTGCTCTCTGGACTGGATTTTTCGCTGTACATTGTGCAATATGGCAGGTGTTACAGACGCACAAAGTAATGCGTAGTAATGGCACAGTAATGCGTAGTCGAAGATCCTGCAATGTTGGCGGAGGGGTCGCATATACCTGCCCTTTTATGTGCCCCATAAGAAGAAGTCCAATGGGGTCAAGTCAGGTGAGCGCGGGGGCCACTCGACGGAACTACCATACCCGATGACTTGATTCTGGAATGTCTCTATTAGGTACTGCTGAACGTTTGAAATCTTATGCGGAGGTGCGCCGTCATGTTGGAACCATACATTTAGGAGTTGGTGCAACGGTAGATTCTCAACAAAGTCGGTTATTACATCCTGCAAAAGCTGCAAGTACCGTTGTCCCGTTAGGTTGCCCTCGTAAAATACTGTTCCAATGAGCCTGTCATTAAAAATTCCACACCAAACATTAATCGACCAGCGTTGCTGATGTCGAACTTCGACGGCATATCTAGGATTTCCAGCGGCCAGGTATGAACGTTCTGTCTATTAAACATTCCGTTCCTCGAAAAACATGCCTCATCCGTCCATATTATGTCTGCCAGGAATGTTGGGTGGACCTCTAAGTTATTCATCGCAAAGTTACACCATGTGTAACGTCTCTCAGCATCTCTTGGCAGTAATCCCTGCACAGGTGTGGATCGGTATGGATGAGCACCTGATTCATTCAGGATTTTCCAGACGCGGCTTTTTGAGAGGCCACAATTTTCACTGATCATTCTTGTGCTGCTCTGAGGATGGGCGAGAGCGTATGCTAGCACATCTTCAGGTTGCACTTTGCGTCCTACATTACGAGGTGTACTGGTTGGCTGGTCACTCAGCCAGTCTCCCTTAAACCTTTTACAACTTTTAAGATGGTCTGCCGTGTAGGATGCGGGCCTTGAGGGAAACGTTCACGATACAACCTTGCAGCTGATTTTGCCTTACGCCCAAATTCACCGTAAATTAACAACATCTCGCAGTACTCGTTACTGCCAAATTTTGCCATAACTCTTCGCTTTAACGTACAACCCAGCAGAAACATCCTTTTTATAGTAGTAGTCTCTGGTGAACCAGTATGACGTTCCATCCTCATTTGCATAATACATGAGATCCATGTGATTTTTATACCAGACATGGTTGAGTTGAGCTGCGTGTTTGGAGAGACGATTTTTCAAGATCAGCAGAAAGTTTTCATGGTTTGTAGAGACATTCAGTAAAACACGCAACCGGTAGGGACAGAACCGTGGTCCTCATTAATGCGAATCACGTGCGTTTCCCCTGCGCCACAACACAGGTTCGTATTTAGTCCGTAAGGTGGTCTTTTCGGGCTTCGCTTCAGAATCAAACAAATGTTCATTTTTTTTACATTCTGTTTTGAGTATTAATGTGCGCAAGGCATCGTTTCGGACTAAATCGAGAGTGTTCTACATCTTTCTAATTGACTTTTTTCACGTATCTTTCACCGTTTAAGAGATAGGACCGCTAATTCCAAAATTTGCCGATAGATGGCGATGTAAGTTGTCTCATCAAGTAGCGCATAGCCTTTTCACTATACCTAGACACCAACTTTATGGCCTAAGCTGTCACCGTTTAAAAGTTAAGGGGGGTGTAACGGATATAAGTGGGCACCCTGGGAATTATCATGGTTTTCCTTAGAAAAATAAAGCTATGAAATTCTTAAAATTAAAGTTCTAATCTTGAGAATTACTGAAAACTATCTATTTCTAGTTGTTCATGTAATGTATTTACAAATAAAATTTAATAGTGGTATGAGCATTCGTTCTTCTCAGGTTTAAACTGCAAACGTGAGGCTAAAAATCGGTTTCTTTTTGTAACTTTTTCATGATCATCAATGACTCGACAGCCCACTGCATCCGTAATGGACCTTGGCCTTCTTTAGAAAATCTTTCCAATCTGTACCTTGAAGCAATGCTTCTCATTTTTTTTTTATTAATATTATTTTTAACACCTAAATGTTCTTGTCCACACAATCAATCCCCCACTGCTTCAATCATCTTCAAAGTCCTTTCCCCATCAGTGTGGACATAAAAATTTTCTTTGGAATTCTGTTGTTATCCATTCTTAGCAAATGTCCTGCCCATTGCATTCTGTTAATTTTAATGTATTTATGTCAGAATATTTTTTATAATTTATATAAATATTATGACATAAGCAATTGTACCTTCTCCAAATATCATTTTCTTAATTTCCACCAAAAGTACAACACAAAAATTTTCGCGCAAAGATGCAAAGAACTTTTTCATCATATTCTGTAACAGTCCAGGTTTCTAAAGTACAAATTAAGATAGGTCTTATAAGTATTGCTGGATTTTGTCTATTTGCCTATTTTTCTCCTGATTATAATACCGTAGGATTTTCACACATATATGCATTTCTGGTTCTAACTATCCAAATATTATAGTGTCTGCAAATGCCTACTTTGAGGGATAGTCTTTATAAATGCTTATTACTTTCCTTATATACATAATGTATAAGGAAAGTACTGTGACAGGGTCGAAAATTCGAATTCGAGTTTTCGAAGGGAGAGCACGTTTCAAGCATCCCTGATCACGAATCAAACATTTTTGAAGTGATGTCTGTGTGTGTGTGTGTGAAAGTGTGTGTGTGTGTGTCAGGGAATCTGTGGAGACGATAACTGACGAACGAATGGACCGATTCGAATGAAATTTGGTACAAAAATCACAATCCGTAAACACTGGAAGCTTATTGTTTTTATGCGCAATCGAATGTTCAGAACCCCCTAAATTTTCGAGTGAAATTTAAAAAAAATCGTCAAAAAATTAAAACCGCTAATAAAGTTACGCAAATAGACATTTCTTATGTCATTTTTCATTAGAAAACGATTGACATAAATTTTAGACCGCTAACATGAACCGTTCTCGAGATATTGCACATTTTTAAAAAAACTTATCAAAAAGTTATATAAAATAAAAAAAAATATTTCTTATTGAGAAACATGGTCACTTTTCATATGTAATACCATGCGATAAATTTGGTGACATCATTCTCGTAGATCCAGCTCGTTCCATTCATGAAAAAATATATTTTGCGTAATACATTTGTATTTGAACGCCAATAGTCATTTATCTGCTGTAAGAATAACATATTTCTCTGTCCATAACGCTTAGCGAGATTTTGGCGACGAAATTGGCGGGATGTCGCCAACTTGGCGACATTTTTAATTGTTGCCAAATTAACAAAAATCTCGCCAAATGGATAAAAATGACCCTAAATCAATGAAAATGACGACTAATTGAAGAAAATTCAATATCTTGGAAAGAATACAAGTATCTACTACAGAGGCTGTTCGCACATTTTTTAGACGATTTTGGTAAGCGGTAATAAAAAATCGTTTGCTGCAAAAGAAATAATTCCAATTGTACTATGTTTTTAAAAGTCAAAATTATCGTCTGCGGCTTGAAAGTTTTGTTTTTATTCAAAAATGGCGTTTTTAACAAAACAGTGGTTCGAAGGCTACATTTATGCTCTTTCCGAAGAGAAATATGCATACTCTGTTATCCAAAAACGATGTGAGAGTCATGGTTTTGTGATATCTAAAGCGTCGATAGGTAATATCGTCAACAGGAAAGGAAAAAAACGTCCAATTGGAGCCTCAAGTGGGACAAAAATTTCAAACAAGTATCCAAGGAAAAAACGGACATCTTCGACTATTGCAAAGGTACGTTGTTTAATGTTAATAGAAAATCCCCCTAGTCAAAGGACAGTTGCAAAATCATTAAAATGCTCGGTGTCCACTGTAAACAAAATGATAAACGTTGATTTAAATCTTAAGAATGTGAAAAAACGCAATGTGCATCGTCTTCTTCCAAATCTTATCGCTGAACGCAGGACACGCTGCAGAATTCTATATGAGAAACACTTATCCAAAGAAAAATGGAAAAAAATTGTCACAATAGATGAATCATGGGTGTATTTAAATGATTGCAACAAAAAACGAGCCATTTATTATCATAAAAGGGGAGAAAAAAACTTAAGTACATGGTTCAAAGAATCGAAAGAAAGTTTTTCTAAGGGATTCATGATTGTTGCTGGTTTTTCTTATAATGGCAAGTTAAAAATAAAGAGAGTGGGAAAAAATGTCAAGATTAACTCCAAATACTATCAGAAACATATTTTATCGCCAATTTTTCTGAATGAAATACCATCGCTTTACCCACAGTGCCATCAATCTGTGAGACTCCATCAGGACAAAGCTAGCAGTCACACATCAAAATCCACTGTAAATTTCCTAAAAGAAATGGAACAAAAAACTGGTATCAAGGCCATACCCTTCACTGATATCCCTACTAAATCTCCCGATGTATCACCTATGGATTTTAGTGCTTTCGGACTTTTAAAATCTGCATTATCCAAACGTCGTCCCAAAACTCTTACAGGACTCTGGAAAACTGTTCAGGAGGAATGGGATAGAATACCCCTCTTCTGACACTTCAAAAGGCATTATTATCCTGGAAATTGCGGTGTCGAAAGATAGTTCAGAATAAGGGATGTCAAATAGAACATTTAAAACACAAGAATTTTATGTAATTTAGTTTTGTGAATACAATATACATCGTCTAAAAAATGTGTGAACAGCCTCTGTATAAGAATAACTTTTTTTTTAACTGTAAAAGTAGTAAATTCATTGCATTATATAAGGAAAGTCATATGTTGCCCACATCAGATTTTTTTAAGATTAGTGTCTCTATATGCCTATTTTAATGGTTTAACCTATTTATTTATTTATTTTTCCCACTTTTATTAGGAACAAAATATTTGCCTTACTATTGTTTTAATAAAACATTTTTTGAAGCATCTATTTCTCAGTGTTTGTTATAGATAGTTCACTAAAGATTTTTATCTGCGGCTTTTCACCCAGCTCCGGTATTTGAAATGCTTGTTTCCTGAGAGTGGCTATATAACTTAAATGATAACTGATATATATTCAGCATTAAATACTGGAATTTTTTTCTGTGTGTGTGTGTGTGAGGGGGGGGGGGATCACTACAGATTTCAATTTCCGATTCTGGAGACGATACTTTCGCTTTTTCCGAAAATTCGTATATCTGTACGAAAGAAGTGTATAAAAAATGTAACTGTTTTAATAGCTGGGACAGTGCCACCTAATTTAGACCGGGACCCAATGGGCGTGGCAACCATAGGGACTATACCATCTTTCCCCAAGAAGCTTTTTCTTAAAACTTTTCCCACGTCAAACAATGAATGTATTGCAATAAATAAAACTTCTGCTTGTAAGACAATAACAATCAAAACTTCGTTGAAGAAAGCGGGCATATGTTAGTTAGGTAATTACAATTGCTTCAAATCAGTTATAAGCCCCCCTCCTTCTGGCCAAAAGAACAATATGCGCCCTTAACAAACGCTAAGAATGAACTGCCCTGAAAGAACTGGTATTAACATACATTTCTTAATTATCTTTATCTGAGCACAATCAACCGTTTTTGAGATATTTTAATTTATAGTTATAGCAGACAAATTCTTAATATTTTATCAATTAAGTTATTTATTGTTTTTGATTCCATTGCGGTAACTGAGTTACGTTTCAAATATCATAATCGTTTGTTGGCTATTCATAAAATCAAAGAACTGAAAAATAATGCTATAATTTATTGATTTGAAACGTTGAAATAAGGTAACATACAGTGATCGAACAAGAAATATTGCTTTACATGTCGCAATTTCCATGTTAACAGAATTATAAAATGGGGGCAATTTTTATGCTTAAATCTGAAGTGCTTTTTGATGTTTAGAACTTTTATTAAGTGTATAGGTGTCACATTTGGTCACCAATAGCCATTTTGGGCACACGAAGCTTGGTGGAACTGGCTAGTAATTATAGAAATTCTGTTTATTTTGGGACTGTGGCAATATATCACTATAATAGCGATGGTGTTTGCGTGATCCCAAAGATACCTAAAGAAACAGAAGACGTTGATAATAGGCGCTCAAAATGTTCGTTTCTGTCAAAATATCGCATTAAAAAAATTTGGGAAACACTACTTTTATTGTTTAGCAAAAATTATAGACTGTTTAGGGATGAAACTTTCCTGTTTCCTTTTCAACTCATCCACAAGGACACCATTGCCGAAGTATCGAGCATTATTCTTTTTTTTTACGCGACTGAGTAAACTTCCTATTATTACGCTAAAGTTAAACAGAATCCATCAGCAACACCGGATTGGTAACAGTAAAATCACTTCCCTTTAACTTCTCCTCTTCCGTCCGGACATATGTCGCTAAGACTGCCCTTAATAGTTAAAACTCATGGTTGCTGCAGCTGATTAAGTTTATTGATCTACCATAATTAGAAATGTTAGTCAATTTAAACTTTGTGACAGCCTTTCTGTGTGTTCTTTTCGGTTTTGTTGTACCGGAAGAATGGATTCACCATACAGTACTGGATGGAGGCGGTAGATACCATTTGTACTGGAACCCGCCAGAATTGAAAAATGGTGACAGTAACATTACATTTAAAGTGGAAGTGGAAACTCATGGCTATGTTGGATTTGGTCTATCTCCAAACGGGGGAATGGCAGGAAGCGACATCGTCACAGGATGGGTCAAAGACTCGGAAGTTTATTTTCAGGTAGGTTAATATTTAAAATTTTTGGTTAAGAGACAAGTGCTACAGTTTGGAGAAAATAATGTGTGTATGCGCCATTAAATTGCGAGACATATGCGATACAAAAATTTGGATATTTACGATTGTTTATATAGAATGAATCGCGAGGGTAATTGTTAACATGAGATCAATTTTTATAAGAATATTCAGGGTTGTAAGGAAAGGCCCATGAGTGTATACCAGAGTGGTTCAAAAACTTCGGGCATCGAAATTCTTGAATCACCGAGAAATGTTTTGGATATTTTTGGTCCTTTTAATGAGAAAAATGTCTCATGACCGCTTCATTCTCAAGGTGGTTAAACTTGTACGACTATAAGACAATGCGGGACGCCCTTAATAAAGAAAATAGTAGAAATGCCACTTATGACACTAGAATACTTTAAATATTAAATTTATTTCTTACATATGTTCACACATGGTTCATTATGATGATTATACTATGTAAGAATTACCACTGCTGAATTTTCAGTCGACTTGCTTCTCAGTCTCTGCGAAAAGAGTGCTTTTCTTGGTATTTGGAAAGAGTTTCCATTGGCCCTCCACAACTTGAAAGGGGATTTGCTTCTGATCTCCTTGCTTAGTGAAAGAAGAATTAAAGGTGGTAGTAAGAGCAATTCCCCTTTCAGCATGGTCGTTGACAACTCAGCCAAAAGTCATTGCTGTCCTCTTGGCTTCTTAGAAAGAACTAATCTCTTTCCATGAATCCAAGTTCTTATTCAAGAAAGACCTGCCCAAACGCAAACTTCAAAGAAAAAATAGAAAGCAGATCAAATAAAATAGTTAAGTGTTTTGTTGTTCAGATCTTTCGTCCCGGTGTATCTGATCGATCTGCCTTTTCGTCTAAGAAATGTGTTTTTTTGTAAGCGCGGTACCATCAACACTTTGTTTCTATAGATACCAACTTTGAGGAAAGGCCAAGTGGGGCCATTTCTTGGCCCAAGTATCACAAATGACGACTTATTGCTGCAATTTCCTTCTTTAAAATAACTTCAGACGTCTTTCTGTAGTTAGAAAAGGCTCGAATCATATTGAGGTCATTGATAAGAGCATTACAGGCATTCGCACACTCTATCCAGGCTGTCACGTAGATCAACACAACGAACACACCGAATTAAAGGCAGGATTTTTTTCTCAAGTTTTGTCAACTTTAATTTCTTTCAAAAGAGATCAATCTTGAGCACGCACAGTACCTTTGACATCCATCGCGCGTGGTGGTGGTGGAAAACTCCGGTTGATACCACACGCGTTGGATGTCCAAAAGTTGATAACACGTGGAGAAACTTCTAAAGAAATCAAAGTGAGCTCCAATAACTTACGGTAGTCTTCTCTAAGTAGATTTCCTGATTTTTCTCTGTAATATATCACCTGAAAAGTTTATAACTTGAGTCTTGAGTAGCTGTAGTTCTCCATTCAGTCGGATGTCACTGCATGGTTCGTATTTGCTTTGTTTAATGTTGGGCCAAAATTCATAGAATCCACGAAATATCAAAAATATATATAGGCCAGACGATGCTGCAAATAATATATCGAAGACATCTTCACATGCCGCTTCAAGTACGTGGTGCCGACGTGCTAATAAAAGCAATTCTTTTTGTGTTCTACTCGAGTGGAGCTCGAATTCCATGTAAGCGACCTGTATTAGCAGAGCTAGTTATAGGCTGAAAAAGAATAATATTATGACTTTAGAAACCGAAAAGTGTTTTAAGATATAAAGACAGAGCAACCGCATCAGTAGAAGGCAAGCACGCGTCTGTTCACATACGTCAGACTTTTGCTGGTGTCACGGGAACCCATAGAACTTTTCTCAGGAGGGTGTAAACAACGAGTTGGTACATAATAATCGTTTAGCTTCTGAATAAATCAGCGGTCCCCGCGTTTAAATACAGTCAGTTGTATTATGTTTCACATATATTGCATATAATTATGTCTGGTTCAAACTCGGAAATTTTACTAGTAACTGAGTATATGGTAAATCATTACTCACCGTTGCAACTGCGTCTTACTTCCTGTGATACTAACTTTAGTACTGCTATGGATAAGTTGTGTCGCCCAATAATGCAATTTGATTAGAAAATCAGCACCTAAAATTGCATGTAAAACATATACAATTACAAAATTCCAAAGAAATCCGAATTTTAAAATCAATCATTTCGTTCCAAATGCTGTGATCTCGGTACTGTTTGCTGAGTGCAAAGGGAATTGTTTTTTTTTCTTTGACAGTGTGTCCTTTTCTTGGAAGAACGTATCATATCCAGAATCTAGGAGGAACTTTATATAAGATAAATGGTCACAAAAATAAGCGACTATTTTCCTGGCATCAATTCATAGTCGCAGAAATGATAGACCTGCCTAGTTTTCAGTTACAAATTTGCACGGGTCTAAACACGTATGAGATTTTTCCTGAAATTCCCCGTGATACCAACAAATATCACAGTTTCTGGATTTGCGATCCATACTTGGATCGTGATCTAGTTCGTGGTTTAGATCGATCATTCGCTAGAAAATTCCTAGATAGTTGCTCTACCGATTTTGTCAGATTGGCAACTTGAGTTTTAAAGCATGAAATATGCCCATCCTCTGCTACTTCCGATACTATAAGTGACAATGAAGCATCGCAAATTTTGCCCGCTACTTCAGAAATATTTTGCAGTAAATCTGAACTTATCCTCAAAATTTGTTGCACATGTACCGGTAATCGTTGGAAAAGCAAAGAGCGAAGTACATCTTCTTGTATGCTTCGTGTACGATTCATTAGTGGACATATCAACCGACGAATGATGACGACGAATATGATTTACAGCTTTCCGCGAAAAGCGGCTGTTCAGAGAGGTAGGTGGTTGGTGTCTTAATGAAGGTGAGAGGGGGGGGGGGATATAAACATGAAATTAAGCAAATAATTGAAACTACATACATAAACAGTAAAATTTGTGTCATATTAGCTTAGAAAATATAAAATTGAAAAATATACGGTTTGGAAATTTGACATTTAAAATGCAAGCTATACAACTTTAAAAAGTTAAAAAAAGTAAATTAAAAAGGAATAACTAAATTAATCCTATATTTAAGAAATGAATGAATTTGTTTTGATGTTACATTTTTTTCTATGACATTTTTTTCCTGAACAAATTTTGACAAATTAAATTAATTCACAAAATAAATGAAGTATTTAAGGTATTTTATCGTCTTATTAATTATAAGATTAATTTCTTGCTAACTGATTAAGGGAAACTTCAACAGATATTGAAATTTCTATTTATCTATTCACTTCCTTGAGTGTTTCCAAAGACGAGTGGGAAAGGATTTTTTTTTTCTGTGACAGTTCCAATGATAGTTCTCCTCATCCTAATCGAATCAAGAGCCTCAAAAAGCAAAAAATGAAGAGTTCTGAAATTATTTTAAACAAACAGGAAGTGAAAGTTCTCCCCTCTCAGTCTCCAAATATGTGATCTCTTCGGGAGGCAGAATGGTTTTCGATGGTCTCTAAAGGGAGTCAAATTTAGCATTGAGTCAATTGGGAAAAAAAGAGGTTTCTTAGAGAGGTTTTACTGTATATGAATTAGGTCTACTTTGACCTGGAAAATCAAAATTTGTAATCAAAAGTGGATGGTGCCCTATGAAGAAATCGAATTTGTGCAAAGTTAACCATGAAAACGATTCCTTATGCAAATTAGATGAAATTATTTTATAGTTGATATTTTTAACGCTTTACAACATAGTTGAAAAGTGTTTATGACTTTGTTCATTCTGTCTGTCCGTTCGTACGATAACTGCCGTAAAACTGACTTTATCAAAATGAAATTTTAGTATGTTGTTGAAACTGTCTGTAGGACATATGGGAATGTAAATCAATAATATCACCCAATTAGTTTTGGATTGAACCCGGGTTGAATAAAGGTAATACATTAAACCTTATAGGACCTAATTTTTCAAACATTTTTTAAGCGAATCTGAAATTCACAAATTGCTTCGAAGATTTTAGGAAATATTCAAATTGTCCCATAAAATATATAAACAAAATTTCAGCAAAATATGTTCGGTAGTTTTTTAAATAAAAATTAAAATAATAATTGCACCCATATTATATGAAAAGATCACGTGACCCACTTCAAAATAAAATATGGCATCCATCTTGTGTTAAAATCGTGATTTTCAAAGTTCTTTTTAATTCATATTTAGTGTTGTATCCGTCCTAAAACCGCTTTATTTTTGATTTCTTTTTCTGCATCTATATACTGCGCTAACGCAACTACAATATTTTAGAGTTTATAAATTATCATCAAACTTTGATCATTTCTACAACGAAGCCTAACTTTCACGTATGGAGAATGTAAACACATCAAGCTGTAAGATGAGTTGTATGAGAATTGCTGAATTTTTTAACACAAAATTATTTAGCTCTGGAGTCTGCAATATAGCTGATATGAATGAAACATTCATTGATTTTGCATAGAGAAGCAGACGATTCCATATTATTGCTTTTTTGATGAAGTTTTAAGCATGGAGATAGAAAGTAATTTTACCTCCAAGGTTTTGCGTTTTTAAAATAAATTATTGTATTATTGGGATAATTTTAAAAATATCGCCGCTGAATGAAAGGAATAGAAAACAGTTTATAAATGAAATATTCACTGCTTTTATATAGAGAGCCAGGCGATTTATATTTCGATGACGTTATTTGAATAAAGTTCATTTGTTTTCGATGAAGTTTTTAAATATAATAAATTATTGTAGTATTGTGATTATTTCAAAAATATCATCGCTGAATGTATTGCATTTTAGAGGTGTTTAAACAAAATTCCATTTCAGTTGGAATGTGTTTCATAATCAATGCTTCATGCAGGATTGATATTGCTTGTTTTAGTTAAATTTTGGTTTACTGTACTTCCCGAGGGTCATCAATGGCGAGCTGTGCTCGAATCCTTTATTGACTGACTGTACGGACATATAAACTTACAGAGTACTAGAAAATTCGATACTTCAAAGTCGAAAATTTTCCCATACTAAGAAAATTGGTAATTAATATTTATACTCAAGACGAATTTCCTTAACTTGAAAACGACTCTTGATAAAGTTGTGGAAACGCTCAGGCCAAACTCTGAAACATTATTAAATGATGTTTATTTTAATCCATTTTTACTTTCCTTATATACATAATGTATAAGGAAAGTATTGTGATGGGGTCGAACATTCGAAATCGAGTTTTCGACGGGAGAGCACGTTTCAACCATCCCTGATCAAGAATCAAACATTTTTGAAGTGATGTGTGTGTGTGTGTGTGTGTGTGTGTGTGTGTGTGAGTGAGTCTGTGGAGACGATAACTGGCGAACGAATGGACCGATTCGAACTAAATTTGGTACAAAAATCACAATTCGTAAACACTGGAAGCCTATTGTTTTTGTACGTAATCGAATGTTCAGAACCCCCCTAAATTTTCGAATAAAATTTTGAAAAAATCGTCAAAAAATCAAAACCACTAATAAAGTTACTCAAATAGACATTTCTTATGTAATGTTTCATTAAAAAACGATTGACATAAATTTTAGAACGCTAACATGAACCGTTCTCGAGATATTGCACATTTTTCAAAAAAATATTTAAAAGTCTTATAAAATGAAAAAAAAAATATTTCCTATTGAGAAACATGTTCACTTTTCATATGTAATACCATGCGACAAATTGGGTGACATCATTCTCGTGGATCTAGCTCGTTCCATTCATGAAAAAAGATACTTTGAGTAATACTTTTGTATTTGAACGCCAATAGTCATTTATCTGCTGTAAGAACAACTTATTTCTTCGCCCATAACGCTTGGCGAGATTTTGGCGACGAATTTGGTGGAATGGCGCCAACTTGGCGACTTTTTTAAATGTTGCCAAATTAACGAAAATCTCGCCAAATGAATAAAAATGACTCTAAATCAATGAAAATGAAGACTAATTGTCGAAAATTCAATATCTTGGAAAGAATATTAGTATCTACTATAACAAAAACCTATTTTTTTTACTGTAAAAGTAGTAAATTCATTACATTATATAAGGAAAGTCATGTGTTGCCCACATCAGATTTTTTACAGTTAAATTGCAAGCTTTAGCCGATTGAATGAGGTTTAAATAGCGTATTTTACAGGAAACAAAATAGAATATTTTTCTGACGGTATAAAGTTTATTCTGTATCACTGACGCTATTTTCAAATTTTTACCGATGTTGAAAATAACACAATTTCAGAGTGCAAAAATGAACATTTTTAACGTGCAATCCTTCGCAAACGATATGGTTTTATTTTTTGCAAACTTATTACAATTTACACAGACACTATAAAATGTCTATGTTTTTTAATGATCACAAACTTTATTGCCAGTCAGTTTTTAAACTTTTGATAAATATTTTAAGCTAGCGACTTAATAATTATATTCGGTTCTGCGAGTGAATTTTCGGAATTTCACCCGCTATGCGTTTTAAGGGGAAAAATGGAATAATTTTGTTGCTTTCTTGGGAAATATTGTATTAAATGACTGGTTTTTCGATAATTAGAAATAGAAATTTTAATTTTTTGAAATTTAAACTCAGGATTCTTAATTGCCTAATTTTCTGTCAACTAACTCAATTCTAAAAGAATTAGGCCAATTACACATCCTGTAGCTTAGTTTAAACATTTGTTTTGCATATTAAAATTAGCAATTTTAAGTTTTTCAAATCAAAATTTACAAAGGATTTTAAGTTAGCTCATTATTTCTCAGATAAATCAAACTTTACAACAAATCTATCAATTTGTGGCTTGATTGAAAGTTTTGTCTTGAAAAGGAGGAAAAGAATTATGAATCATTAACTTTACGCAAATTTTATAACGTTACATCTTTTTAATTTTCAACTTCAAAAGTTCTGTTGAAGGTCATTTTAAAGCTCTCACAAAGATCACACCGTATCATAATTCAAGAGATCAATTCAAGAAATTCAATTCATCAATGTTATCTAGGAAATTAATGAGATTAAATCTCTTGATCAATCTCTTCACCGTATCATAATTCAAGATGTTATCTAGGAAATTAATGAGATTATACGGAAACAGTTGATGGCGAATTTTTACCCCGTTATGGCTAAATTAATTTTCCTGTTACGGAAAGCAGAATGACGTAATTATAGTTCCTCATAAAAAGGAATACATGGTTCCGCTAGTTACAGCAGTTCCGACTGCAGTTTTCCCTGTGTTTCTTGACACGATTTGAAATTTGTTTGTGGGAACACAATGTTTTCCTTGACTATATTTCGAAGAGAAATTAACTATGAAAAAAGAAACAACAACAACTTAGAAAAAACACACGCAAATTTAACAGGCTCGTTCTCGGTTTCCAGAATATGAAGTTAGCTGAAATTCGGCACATAGTTTTAACGCGCAGAACATTTTATCTCTAACATTTTCATGTCATTACACTGTAAAATATTTGCAACCATGTTATTGAAAGTTTCAAGGGGATCAGCTGCCCATAATGGGGTGTAAGCTTCCTAATAGTTATGAATAACATATATGAAAAATACAAAAATAATGCGGCGGCAGACGATAATTAGCTGAATGTTTCAAAAATAAAACTGGAATTTTTGGGAACATATGTAATTGTGTCTTTTTATATCAGTTTATCGAGATAATCAACAAAGTAGCTGAAAAAATGAGCAAAGGTTACAAAATGTTTTACAGTGTACGGTACGTCATGATAATATTTTTGTCTGTTTCGTGCATTTTCTTTTCGAATTTACTGTTCAGTGATTTCAGATGAAATGCTTTCTTACATATAAAATACTAGTTAAATGAAAATTAAAAAGTAGAGCATAAATTACGAGAAATAAAGTTTTTCAATGCCCTCCCCTGCACAAAAGTGGCGCACGGAAAGGTAGGAAACAAATTTTAATGCAAAATTGTCGAAGGGAAATAAGGGTATAGGCAGATGAAATAGTTTCCTCAATATTGAATAATATCCATTTCAGAAAAGGGTAAAAATTTATATAGTATTATTTTGAATTGAACCTGCCTACACTTTCATATACCTTCGACAATTTTGAATAATATGAAACTAGGATAGTGATAAAGATTCATATGATATTGTTTTGAATTGAATCTGCTTCATCTACCATCAATTTCATTCAATTTCGGGGGAGATTAAAATTTATTTTTCTATTTTTCCGTCCACCACTGTTATGTAGTGGAGGACATTGCAAAAATTTATCAAACTTCACATTACGTTCAAATCTATGTAACTGAACTGTAATTCGCAAAGAAAACGCATAAAAGGAGTAGAAAGTCAAGACGTACGTAAATGACGTACTACGTTCAAATCTATGTAACATTTTAAATGTAAGAAAACATCTCATCTGAAGACACTAAACCGTAATTCGCATAGAAAATGCATGAAAAAGAGCGAAAACATAGTCATGACCTGCGTAAACGACGTACCATGTTCAAATCTATGTATTATTTTATATGTGAGAGAACATTTCATCTGAAGATGCTGAACCGTAATTCGCAAACAAAACGCATAAAAATGGCAAAAACATAGTCATGACGTACGTAAATGATGTACCGCAATGGCGTGAAAATTTTATAGATGAAAATGTTCTGCGAGATAAAACTGTGTGCCGAGTTTCAGCTATCTACATACTCTGGGAACCAAGAACGAGTCCGTCAAAGATGTCGAACGAAATTATAAACAAAGTCCGTGCAGTGGCGTAACTAGACTTGTGGAGCCCTGGACCAAATAATTTCAGGACGCCCTTTCCCACGATATATAAGTCTTCGGTCTTTAATGTTTAGTTCAGCTCAGCTATTCTCATTCGATACCCTGATTCGATCGCCCTGCCCTACTTCATGACGCCTTTCTCCACTGAGTCCATGTAGGTTTAAAAAGAATAGGGTAAGGAAAAATAAGGTTTTCAGAAGTGAAGTTTCCTATAAAAAAATCTGGAACGATATGATTATAGCGACACAAACCAGTCGACTGTATTATACAATATCTACATACATTTTACTCATTCAAATTCACTTATTGGCAGTGCTTGGTTAGGTGTTTTTATAGTCATATCATTCTTAGTTTTTGTGTCATATTTACAAAATACGTCTCACACTGATCTATCTAAATTTTAATGAAATCTGAAATTATAACACATTTAAAGCATTTTCTGTATTTTTTTATAATAAGTATAATTTAATGGTTTGTAATTTAGTTAGAATTAGAAAACAAATATTACTGCAAAATAAGTATTGAGCCCCTACGATAAATATACATCAGGGTATTTTAGAAAGATTATAAGACTACATATCTATTGAATAAAAATTTTCAATTATGAAAATATTTTCCATAATCCAATTAGTCAAATAATATGAGTTCCACTGCCTTACGATCATAATTACCCGAAATATCATTAATTACATTTTTAACAAGTAATTGGGGACTATTTAAAACTTTTGCTAATTATAGGTACGCTTGTTAAGTTTTCGAGAGGAATTCTATCTAACGTAATTCAATTTTCGTATAACCCTTTAAATCATTGTTTTCGCCCGCCTCTTTGTATCGGGTCAAAGTGGTTTAAGTTCTATAAATTTGACAAATTTTTTACAACTAATTTTTCAAATTAGAGAACCGATTTTTTTTTTTTACAAAATATCTTTCAATTAATAAGGACAATTTGCTAATAGTAACACTTCCTTTGGAGGGGTCGGTATTAAAGTTACATTTTCGTAGTTTATTTTTAGTAAAGCTGTCACGTGACTCAAATGTTCTATTGTGAAAGGCTATCTTATGTGCAACATCTCTGAGATTGAACGAAATATTTAGATTCAAGAGATATTTAGTTGTGAAATCTTTTTGGAACACCCTGTACAAAATTTTCAATAGCACTGAAAGCAGAATAGAATTTTGAAATTTATGTTTTAGACGAAGTATGCTCTTTCTATTTATAAATCACGTTTTTGCCTGTTTTCAGGATCGACATGGTACAGGAAATAAACTGCCAAAGACAGACAGACAGCAAGACTGGGAGATTCTAGACGGAAACGAAAATGACACCCATACAATTCTCGTGTTTCGAAGAAAGCTAGACACTTGCGACGAAGAGGACATGGTCATAGACGTAAGAATTGAAATAACTTGCTCTTATTTAAAATCTTTTTTTCATATGCAGATGATTCTAATTGATTTTAGTTCTCTAAAGATCGGCAGTCCAGGGTAATTAATTGCCCTAGAGTATAACAAAGCGAGTTACTTCAATATATGAATATTTACAAAACTCAGAAAATTTACTACTATTTGAAAATAAAAGTCCTAAATATCTTTTTAAATCAAAAGAGTTATTCTCGCCGCCAGTGCTGTCGAAAGTATTTTCTGACCCTATGCAGTAAATACGTGGACGATTTACTAACCTTAAATCTATATAAAGTTGTTATGATAAGGACTGTAAAGAGAAATCTTTAAGAAATATAAAAGTTAATTTACAATCCCGATCACACATCTAGTTGGGTCGGTCGCTCACATACACAATTAAAAATGGAAATTAATTAATTTAAGGTTAGTTACTTAATGGAAGGGGATCGTATAGTGGGAAATAGAATTTAGAATAAATAGAACAATGTGTTGTGTAATTAAAATATAAAAACCATTTTTGTATGTGGGCGCCTAAAAAAATATGGCAAAATTATTATAAGTTTACATAAAATCAATGTTGCATTCTTTTTAGAATTACATACCTGTCTCAGGACTTAAAAAAAAATCAATTTAAAATATATATATATATATATATATAACTTTCCTTTTTGTGCTGTAACAGTTTATTCTTGTCACTAAAAAAAAAATAGTTCACAAGACCTATATGTATTCATAAAAAAAAAAACCTCTTACGATACAGATAACAATATGTTCTTTATTAAGTTGATATATATATATATAAAGGTCAGTCACAATTTTTTTTTAGTTATATATATATATATATATATATATATATATATATATAATGCAACTTGAGAATATGAATTCTCTTCGAATAATATTTTTAAGAAGCAATTTCAATTTTTTTTATGAAAGATATGTGACTATATTCACACATTTTCTTCATAGCAGAATTTTTACTGCAATTTTGCAGTAGCAGTAATATCAACTAAAATCAACATGAACTTTTGATACACATATTTTAGAAGAAGGTACATCTGTGCCACATTTTTTTTTTACCATAGATCACTACACTTGAATAACAGCAGATGAAGTTTTAACATCTTAATAAAATAAATTCACATTCAACTTAGGACTTGTTTTCTCTATACCAATGCCAATATGTGAAGTAAGAACATTAATAAGAATCGTTACATATACCAGTGCCAAGATGTGAAGCAAGATCATTAATGAGAATTGTTACATCTCCTCAAGAGTGCAATCAATGAAATCTTAATACTAGTTATATATATGGATGAAAGATGTAGAACCAACTTTAATGATAGAGATTACTTCTTGAACAATTTTTTTTTATCATAAAAGCTGAAGTAACGTCAGATTGCATGTTGGTCAATGCAATACTCGCAGATATTAGTTACTGAAAATTTACTCAGATTCACAGACCAGTTCATTTTACAAATATATATATATATATATATATATATATATATATATATATATATATATATATATATATATATATATATATATATATATATATGCATCATCATCAATCTTCTCCTAAATCGTTTGATTTCTTATTATCTTTTAATCAATCAATTAACATTACTAATAACTCACTATCAGATATCTAGCGTAATAAAAAAAAATGGCTGGGGCACAAGGCACCCCCTAAAGGGGACCTTACCTATATCACAACCTTCACGTATCACACATTTTCCAGAGAAGCTCGAGTCAGCACTTTTTACACAGGGGGAAAATCTCCCGCCTAATCAGATGTTGCCATCCGTAAAAACCTAACTTCTCGCTGAACCGGGGAGGTTCCTTTGCCAATTATCGAAAAAAAAAAGTGATGTCGTTTTGCCGCAGTTTTGAAAGAGGGCGTATACCGTACGTGAAAATATGAATACAGCAGCGTGTTATAATTTAATTTATGAAAAGAGACAATTGGCCTATTAATGATTATATAAAATAAAAGCAATTTTGAATAAAATAATTTGGAATAATAAATTTAAAGTAAAATAAAAAATATTTAATGAATTATAAAAAAAATGTTAATTTTGATTAGTAAAAATAATAACGTGTTGTGACGAGTCACAACAAAAGTACTTATAAGACCTACCTTAATTTATTCTTTAGAAATCTGGACTTTCAAAAGACACGATGAAAACGAAAATTTGAGCTAAACTTTTTGAGAAGTAATTTTGATGGAATTCAGGAAAATGATAATTGGAGAAGATACAATTTTTAAACTTTACAGATTAGATTAAGTTTCTGATATAATTAAATCTTTATTATTTAAAATATTTTTTCCTATGCAGATGATACTAGTGGATTTCAGTTGTCTAAATATCAACAGTCCAGGGTAGTTAATTGCCAGAATGAACTGAAATTAACAGAATAAAATCGGAACATTTTCTAAGAATGGATAACAACAGAACCACAAAGCACATTTTTATGTCCACACCAATCGGGAAAAGACATAGAGGAACACCGAAGTTGAGATGGATCGATTGTGTGGACAAGAGCATTAAGATGTTATAAAAAAAAAATGAGAAGAATTTCTCGAAAGACGACAGCTTGGAAGGAACTTCTGAGGAAGGCCAAAGCTCACAGTAGGCCGTTGAGTCATTGATGATGATGATGAGTTTTATTCACTGAGCAAGTGCATCGAATCCTTTGTTGGATGTTTACTTCCTATTTTGTATTTTACCATTCATTTATGGTGTGCCACCTTTTGTTTCTTCCTGAGATTTTTACCAATTTTTTCTTCTCTGGCCGTTGGCATCCTTTTCTGTTTTAGTAGCCACGTTATCATGCACATTTTAAAGCCAGTATTATGGCTGCATTTTGCCCGTTTCACCGTTCCCATTGTCCAAGCGGGCAAAATACCGGTTTGAAAGAAGGTAGAATTTTGTTCCTTCTTATTTGAGGGAACGAAGGGGGTAGATAGGAGACTTACCTACAATTCCACGCGCGCAGCTGCGATTGCTTGAGAAACATGGCGGATACTGAGACACTTCGTGGTTCTTTTTTTATCAATTCTGTCTGAAGATTGTATAGTGATAAATTTAGAGCATTTTATATAGATTATTTTGCATTAATTACACGGACTTATTTACGAATTAAACGGATTGATCCTTATTATATCTCAGAATTTAATGAACGGAGAATCCTACTGAAAAAGATTGATGCGGGTATGTACATTTTGTTTATTTGAGCTAACTGTTATCTCATGAATTAGAAATATTTATTACTCGATTTCAGGATAATTTTTTATAGAAATTTTTGTTTCTTAATTGCAAAATGTATACAATTAAGTGTTAGTTAAAAGTCGTAAGCCAGCTGGTTTTCCTTTGAAGCAGCAACTTTAAAATATAATGTTCTGTTTCTTGAACACATTTTCTGGATTTATCTAAGTAGTTTTTAACAAATGATGAGAAGCTTTTCTTAGATTTATATAATATACATTCTCCTTATATAAAACTATCTTAATACTCATTTATTTTATATTGTTAAAAAGGAGTATATAATGCGTTTATATTTAAATGAATATATGCTGTTAATTATTGTAAATAAATTATTTATACATTATATTTCAAGTTGGATTATCTTAGTTTTGTATTATAATCTTTTTACATATCAAAGCGAAATGTCCCATAACTTGAGATAAGGTGATTATGATGTCAATATTATGATTAGTAAAGAATTGCCTTTTATGATTATGTATATTAATAACAAAGAAACATGTCTAAGGCATTCAACATTACTTTACATACATTTTGCAATAAACTAAACTGTGTAAATTAGCTTACAAAATGCTAATTTCTCCCCTCCTCACTTCCCAAAAAAGAAAGAAAACTCAATGAAACTAGTATCAAAAATGTACATTATTTTTATATATTTTAGATACTATATGAAGTCGATTTTATTTTATTAATTTTATTTTTGGATTACTTAGAGGACCACCTATTTTACATATCAATGGAACATGTCAATCATAAGTATTTTTTATACTGCTATATTAAAAACATTATTTTTAACTGCGGTATTAGTGGTATATGAGATTTTTTGCATCTGAGCCTAGACCATGCAGTAAGATATTACGTGTTTTTAATAAAAAAATGGGTCATACTGATTTCATAATAGTTAAAATATATTCGGAATAAATATGCATTTTTTCCTCTATTCCAACATCTTATATCGATTTGTCTTGAATAAAGTTTCTTAAAATGTTGCTACACTTTTTCCTCTAATTCAAGTTTATGCATCATAATTTAGCTTAAAAACGAAGATTAAATGAGAAAAACTTTCTTTTTTGACTTTTAAGAATGATATCTTCAAGCAGTTTCATGGAATAAAACTTTTATATATATATATATATATATATATATATATATATATATATATATATATATATATATATATATATTAGAAGAAGCATACATTTACAGCTTTAAAAATATATTAAATTTAATTTTGGCATATTATTTTTAATTTGATGTTTAGTTTATAAAGATCCAAGTGTAATTTATATATAAAGATATTTAAAAAATAATAATAAAAAAAAATCTGATGTCGGCAACACATGACTTTCCTTATATAGTGCAATGAATTTACTACTTTTACAGTAAAAAAAAAATAGGTTTTTCTTAAGTAGATACTTATATACTTTCCAAGATATTAAATTTTCGACAATTAGTCGTCATTTTTATCCATTTGGCGAGATTTTCGTTAATTTGGCAACATTTCAAAAAGTCGCCACGTTAGCGACATTCCGCCAAATTCGTCGCCAAAAATCTCGCCAAGCTTTATGGACGGGGAAATAAGTTATTCTTGGAGCAGATAAATGACTATTGGCGTTCAAATACAAAAGTATTACTCAAAGTATCTTTTCTCATGAATGGAACTAGCTTGATCCACGATAATGATGTCACCAAATTTATCGCATAGTATTACATATGAAAAGTGAACATGTTTCTCAACAGTTAATATTTGTTTTTAATTTATGGGATTTTTTGATAAATTTATTTGAAAAATGTGCAATATCTCGAGAACGGTTCATGTTAGCGTTCTAAAATTTATGTCAATCGTTTTCTAATGAAAAATTACATAAGAAATGTCTATTTGCGTAATTTTAGTAGAGGTTTCGATTTTTTGAAGATTTTTTCAAAATTTCATTCGAAAATTTAGGGGGGGGGGATCTAAACATTCGATTGCGTATAAAAACAATAGGCTTCCAGTGTTTACGGATTGTGATTTTTGTACCAAATTTAGTTCGAATCGGTCCATTCGTTCGTCAGTTATCGTCTCCACAGACTCACACACACACAGACGCGCACACACACACACGCGCACACACACACACACACACACACACAGACATCACTTCAAAAATGTTTAATTCGTTATCAGGGATGCTTGAAACGTGCTCTCCCGTCGAAAACTCGAATTCGAATTTTCGACCGCGTCACAATACTTTCCTTATACATTATGTATATAAGGAAAGTAATAGTTATTTTGTTTCTTATTTCCGTACATTTGCTATATTAAATATATAAAATATGAGTTTAAAATAATGAGTTTAAAATAATACCTTGTTTTAAAAAGCAATAAAAAAAACAGATATATTGTTTACCAAAAATGAATGTCAAAAGTATTTAAATAAAATTGGTCCTAGCCCTTTAAGCGGAAGTAATGTGGGTTGCACTACACATGTGAACCGGTCTAGAATGGATCCCGGAAAATATCCCTTATTTCACCCCAATGTTTCATGGCCGGAAAATACCGGCTTGCAGTTGTACGGGGCTAGTCAGGTTTGCTGTTCTTACATTGGTTGTCGATCCTGTGCTGATGAGTGAAGGCTTCCCTTCTTGTGTCCTGAAGAAGAAGGATGTTTCTTGCCTTCGAAACCGGTCGATACTATTAATTTTATGTTGCATGCGATTTTGAGCGATGTTATTTTAGTTTTATTACTTTAGCAGCAGTTTGTGTTGCAGGCAATATGCGAACACTTTCGAACATTTTGAATAATAAAAAACTAGTAAAGAATTCCGAGAGCTAAATTTAGATATTCCATAAGAGGAAATCCCTTTTTTATTTTATTTTATTTTACGAACTCTTTTCTCGTCTTAATTCAGACAAAAAAAGGTTGAACTTAACGGAAGAAGTGTAGATAGTTCAGGCGGAAGTTGGTAAATCAAGGTAACTTCTGAGGTAGATTATAGGTTATAAATAGTAAGAATTTGATTTCGTTTTTTATTTCTTAAGTTTCTATTTCACGAATAGAAAAAAAAAAAATCTGATGTGGGCAACACATGACTTTCCTTATATAATGTAATGAATTTACTACTTTTACAGTGAAAAAATAGGCTTTTCTTATAGTAGATACTAATATTCTTTCCAAAACATTGAATTTTCGACAATTAGTCGTCATTTTCATTGATTTAGCATCATTTTTATCCATTTGGCGAGATTTTCATTAATTTGGCAACATTTCAAAAAAGTCGCCAAGTTGGCGACATTCCGCCAAATTCGTCGCCAAAATCTCGCCAGGCGTTATGCACTAAGAAAAAAGTTATTCTTACAGCAGATAAATGACTATTGGCGTTCAAATACAAAAGTATTATTCAAAGTATATTTTTTCATGAATGGAACGAGCTAGATCCACGAGAATGCTGTCACTCAATTTATCGCATGGTATTACATATGAAAAGTGAACATGTTTCTCAATAGGAATTTTTTTTTATGTGACTTTTTCATAATTTTTTTGAAAAATGCACAATATCTCAAGAACGGTTCATGTTAGCGTTCTAAAATTTATGCCAATCGTTTTCTAATGAAAAATTACATAAGCAATGTCTATTTGCGTAACTTTATTAGCGGTTTTGATTTTTTGACGATTTTTTCAAAATTTCATTCGAAAATTTAGGGGGGTTCTGAACATTCGATTGCATATAAAAACAATATGCTTCCAGTGTTTACGGATTGTGATTTTTGTACCAAATTTGGTTCGAATCGGTCCATTCGTTCGTCAGTTATCGTCTCCACAGACTCACTGACACACACACACACACACACACATACTTTCACACACACACACACACACACACACACACACACATACACACACACACAGACATCACTTCAAAAATGTTTGATTCGTGATCAGGGATACTTGAAACGTGCTCTCCCGTCGAAAACTCGAATTCGAATTTTCGACCTCGTCACAATACTTTCCTTATATATTATGTATATAAGGAAAGTAAAAAACTGATGTCTTTTAGTCAATTTTTATTCATAAATTATATCATTCGGAAACGTGTAGTAAAATATGTAATTATTTAGGCTTCCAAAGAGAAGGAAACTCACACTTTAATAAATTTAGTTACAAATAGTGTTTTTTCAGAACTTTTGGTCGGGGAGTTGTTGTTGTTGTTGTTGAGACCCAGACCGTCCGACCTACCAGAAAGGTGTAAGGTAACTGTTTGGACGGCCGGAAAGTGCCACCCAATTTAGACCGGAACCCAGTGGGGGAGCCATCCACAAGGACCGGAAGGGGGGTGAATAACATTTTATATAGGAAGGACATTTATAGGGGAAGGGGTGAATAACATTTTATAGGGGAAGGGGGTGAATAACATTTTATAGGGGAAGGGGGGGTGAATAACATTTTATATAGAGAAAATATAAAACTCCCCCTCTAAAGATATATAAATGCTGTCGAATAAATAGAAACTAGGTTAATATAAAATGTCTCCGGGAGGGGGGGGACGAATCTTGTTCGATGTATGCCTGAAAGAAACACTGGTTGAAAATATTTTTAATATACATTATTTTATTCCTCAATGTATGGCGCAATGCATTGAAAATAATCCTCTTAATTGAAAGTTATCTCAGTTAGGTTCCGTTCCGTAGTCGATGGTTGTTGTTGAGACCCAGACCGTACGCCTTCGATGTAGTCGATGGTATAAGTGTTGAAGACCTAGGCCGACCGACTCATCCGAAGATATGAGCTACTGTTCAGCCGATCGGGAGGGGAAACCAGTCGAAACCTGCTTCCATGGTCAGCAACCGCTACATTCTATATTAATTGAATTTTGAAGCAAAGAAATTACACTTGAAGAGATATATCACGTAACAGATAGTTTTACATCAAGATATAATTAATTTTACTGTTTAATTTAAAAATTACCCATCGATTTTGGACAGTTTTCAGTAGATTTAATACTATTATTCACAGATTTTATTTTACAATTTACATTTCCAAATGGGTAAAAATAAATTTATTCCATATGTATTCAAAAATTTCCAATAAAATGCAAGAGGATAATAATAATTTCGATAAACAGTTTTAATGTTTTCTCAACTACCTATTATTTTTGGATTCAGTATAGTTTCATAAAGCAGTGTACAAAATCATTACATATTAAAGAGAGCTTTTGGGAGCTTATTTAAGTAATCGGGGTTTATTTTATGACTAGCAACATAAACGTTCTTCGTACGGAGTATATAATATAAAGAAACTTAAAATTCACAATCATGTGCAAATTCCTATAGTATACAGGGTGCCCACTTATATCCGTTACACCCTCCTTAACTTCTAAACGGTGACAGCTTAGGTCATAAAGTTGGTGTCTGGGTATAGTAAAAAATCTGATGTGGGCAACACATGACTTTCCTTATATAATGTAATGAATTTACTACTTTTACAGTAAAAAAATAGGTTTTTCTTATAGTAGATACTAATATTCTTTCCAAGATATTGATATTTCGACAATTAGTCGTCATTTTCATTGATTTAGCATCATTTTTATCCATATGGCGAGATTTTCATTAATTTGGCAACATTTCAAAAAAGTTGCCAAGTTGGCGAAATTTCGCCAAATTCGTCGCCAAAATCTCGCCAAGCGTTATGCACTAAGAAAAAGTTATTCTTACAGCAGATAAATGACTATTGGCGTTCAAATACAAAAGTATTATTCAAAGCATATTTTTTCATGAATGGAACGAGCTAGATCCACGAGAATGATGTCACTCAATTTATCGCATGGTATTACATATGAAAAGTGAACATGTTTCTCAATAGGAATTTTTTTTTATGTGACTTTTTCATAATTTTTTTGAAAAATGTACAATATCTCGAGAACGGTTCATGTTAGCGTTCTAAAATTTATGCCAATCGTTTTCTAATAAAAAATTACATAAAAAATGTCTATTTGTGTAACTTTATTAGCGGTTTTGATTTTTTGACGATTTTTTCAAAATTTCATTCGAAAATTTAGGGGGGTTCTGAACATTCGATTACGTATAAAAACAATAGGCTTCCAGTGTTTACTGATTGTGATTTTTGTACCAAATTTGGTTCGAATCGTTCCATTCGTTCGTCAGTTATCGTCTCCACAGACTCACTGACACACACACACACACACACACACACACACACATACTTTCACACACACACACACACACACACACACACATACACACACACAGACATAACTTCAAAAATGTTTGATTCGTGATCAGGGATGCTTGAAACGTGCTCTCCCGTCGAAAACTCGAATTCGAATTTTCGACCCCGTCACAATACTTTCCTTATACATTATGTATATAAGGAAAGTAAAAAGGCTATGCGCTACTTGATGAGACAACTTACAACGCCATTTATCGGCAAATTTTGGAATTAGCGGTCCTATCTCATAAACGGTGAAAGATACATGAAAAAAGTCAATTATAAAGTTGTAAAGCACTCTCGATTTAGTCCGAAAAGATACCTTGCGCACATTAATACTCAAAACAGAATGCAAAGAATGAACATTTGTTTGATTGTGAAGCGAAGCGAGAAAATACCACCTTACGGACTAAATATGGGCCTGTGTTGTGGCGAAGGGAAACGCACGTGTGACTCGCATGCATGAGGACCATGGTTCTGTCCCCACCGGTTGCGTATTTTACTGAATGTGTCTACAAACCATGAAAACTTTCTGCTGATCTTGCAAAATTGTCTCTCCAAACACACAGCTTAACTCAACCATGTCTGGTATAAAAATCTCATGGATCTCATGTATTATGCAAATGAGGATGGAACGCAATACCTGTTCAACAGAAACTACTACTATAAAAGGGATGTTTCTGTTGGGTTGTACGTTAAAGCGGAGAGTTATAGCAAAATTTGGCAGTAACGAGTATTGCGAGATGTTGTTAATTTACGGTAAATGTGGGCGTAAGGCAAAATCAGCTGCAAGGCTGTATCGTGAACGTTTCCCTCAAGGCCCGCATCCTACGCGGCAGACCATCTTAAAAGTTGTAAAACGTTTAAGGGAGACGGGCTGCGTGACCAGCCGACCTCGAATTCGTACACCTCGTAGTGTAGGACGCAAAGTGCAACCTGAAGATGTGCTAGCATACGCTCTCGCTCATCCTCAGAGCAGCACAAGAATGATCAGTGAAAATTGTGGCCTCTCAAAAAGCCGCGTCTGGAAAATCCTGAATGAATCAGGTGCTCATCCATACCGATCCACACCTGTGCAGGGATTACTGCCAAGAGATGCTGAGAGACGTTACACGTGGTGTAACTTTGCGATTAATAACTTAGAGGTCCACCCAACATTCCTGGCAGACATAATATGGACGGATGAGGCATGTTTTTCGAGGAACGGAATTTTTAATAGACAGAACGTTCATACCTGGCCGCTGGAAATCCGAGATATGCCGTCGAAGTTCGACATCAACAACGCTGGTCGATTAATGTTTGGTGCGGTATTTTTAATGACGGGCTCATTGGAACAGTATTTTACGAGGGCACGATAGCGGAACAACGGTACTTGCAGCTTCTGCAGGATGTGTTAACCGACTTTGTTGAGAATTTACCGTTGCACCAACTCCGAAATGTATGGTTCCAACATGACGGCGCACCTCCGCATAAGATTTCAAACGTTCAGCAGTACCTAATAGAGACATTCCAGAATCAAGTCATCGGGTATGGTGGTTCCGTCCAGTGGCCCCTGCGCTCATCTGACTTGACCCCATTGGACTTCTTATGGGGACACATAAAAAGGCAGGTATATGCGACCCCTCCGTCAACATTGCAGTATCTTCGACGACGCATTACTGATGCTTGTGCGTTCGTAATACCTGCCATGTTGCACAATGTGCAGCGAGAAATCCAGTCCAGAGTGCAAATATGTGTAGTGGCTAACGAAGAGCATTTTGAGCAATATACTATTGTAAATAAATGATCCTGAAGACAGGGAAGTGTCTCAGTTTCTTTCTTCCACTCTATATGACATGACAATTTTCGAAATCGTGACCAAATAAATGTTCATTTTTTGCATTCTGTTTTGAGTATTAATGTACGCAAGGTATGTTTTCGTACTAAATCGAGAGTGCTCTACAACTTTCATATTGACTTTTTTCACGCATCTTTCACCGTTTAAGAGATAGGACCGCTAATTCCAAAATTTGCCGATAGATGGCGTTGTAAATTGTCTCATCGAATAGTCTTTTTACTATACCTAGACATCAACTTTATGGCCTAAGCTGTCACCATTTAGAAGTTAAGGGGGTGTAACGGATATAAGTGGGCACCCTGTATACTAAATGACATTTTTAGTCAAAATATTCTGTTAAAATATTTAATTTAATGCTTCTAAAAAGAAGTTTATGAATCTTAGATTAGAAGATATGTCAGAGTTATAGTAGAAGTTTACCCGCATTACAATATGAGTCTCAAAAACTTTTGCCAAAATAAAACAGATTACGTAATAAATTGAAAATATCAATAATTCCCGTAATCTTCATACCAGAAGGTCGTACTTGATTCCAATATATGTCAATATATATCAAAATATATGCCAATTTATCTGTACTACTTACATTCTGGTAGATTAGAAGATATACCCGTGCATTCGTAGAAGATTACTCGTACAAAGTACAATATATGAGTTTCAACAATTTTTGCCGCAATAAAACAATAGTTTAATAACTTGAAAAAATTAATTATCTCTGAATCAATAATCCCCGAAAATATCAATGATAATAATGTTTAAACCTGAAGACCGTAATTGATGTTATCTAGTCAAAAATTCAATGGCGATGAAATTTATTTTATATACATATCTTCTTTATTAAAATCGGAAAAGATTTAATAAAAATCGTCTGCCTCATAGCACATTGGATTTAAATCCGTTGCTAAGCGACATTTAAAAAAATCGCCAAATGTATCGCCAAGTGGGACTGTAAAACTGATAGTCCCATTTTGCGACAAATTGACGAAACATCATCACAATACTATCCCCTAACAAAACACAACTCATTTCATTTATTTAGCAAAATTTTATCAATTGCAAGATATTTTTATGGATTTACAAACATTAATATCAATTTGGTGACATTTTAAAAATTCGCTAAATGTGTTACTAAGTAGGACGGTTGAACTGACAGATAAATGCAAAAGAAACATCATTTCAGTACTCTCTTCTAACAAAACAAATTCAATTTCATTGATTTGCGTCGTTTTTAAAAAATTTGGCTACATTTCCGTCAATTTGGCAACGTTTAAGAAAAGTTGCCAAGTTAGCGTTATCTCGTCAAATTCGTAGCTCTGAATTTGCAGATCTGAAAAAAACATCCTGATACCGTTTGTATATACTAAATGAAAACACTAAAATTGTATTAGAAGATATACCAGTTCTACTCTTTTTCTGTTTCAACAATCGGCTAAATGAATTTATTGGCTAAACACAATATATGATTTTATTAGCTAAACGTAATATATAAGCTTGTAAACTTTGCCAAAATAAATGAAAGTGATGCACGTAGTCTGCAATTAATATTATTAAAAGAAAAAATCTGATGTGGGCAGCACATGACTTTCCCTGCACAATCAAATTCATTTTCTTTTACTTCTTTAATAATTCATTAAATTGAGTTTAATTGCACAAAATAACTCTAAATTTGCATTTTTAATTCAATTTCTGTTTTTATTTGGTAATTGGACATTTTTCCAAAAGTGGAATAACTAAATGCGAAAAATTTCAAATATCTCGAAAACGGATAGTCCTAGAGTAATAGAGTTGGTTTAATTCTTTTCCTCATCAAAAATTACATTACTTATAAAACAAGCATTTAATTGATATATTTGAACATACGTAGCTTTTTTTTTAGATTTTTGCAAACAAAGGCAGGTTGTTCTTTTCCGAATAATACCGAAATCTAATCAGCACCAGAGTATCGTACAAGTAACTTATTTACCAAATTTTGTGAAATTTAGTCAATTAGTATATTAGCTAGAATGGGTACATGGAATTTTTACTGGCCATTTCGCAAAAAAAGGCTGGTTCTGTTTTTACGAATCGTACCAAAGACTAACCAGCATTAGGGTCATATCCAAGTGACATACCTACAAAATTTTATGAAATTCGGTCCATAAATTTTTGAGTTAGAGTGGATACATACATTGCACAGACAGACACACAGACACACACACAGACGTCACACAAAAAATAGTTTTTTCGTATTCTAGAGGTCTCGAAACGTGTAAATCCGTCGAAAACTCGAATTGCGATTTTCGCCATGATTCCAATACTTTCCCTATACATTACCATGTATTGCAGGGAAAGTAAAATCAAACCGTTCATTTATAAGATATTTTTTATGATAACGTACCGTTCATTTATAAGATATTTTTCAACGAAGTTGAAAAGTGTTTATGACTTTGTTCATTCATTCTGTCTGTCTGTCTGTCCGTTAGCACGATAACTGCCGTAAAAATGACTTAATCAAAATGAAATTTTAGTATGTTGTTCAGACGGTCTGTAGGACCTATGGGAATATAAATGAATAATATCACCCAATTAGTTTTGGATTGAACCCGGGTTGAAAAAATGAAATACACTGAGTTCAAATGCTCATCCAAATTTGATTATTTCTACAACGAAGCCTATTTTTCACTTATGCAAAATGTAAACAGAAAAATATGTAGAATGAGTTGTATTAGAATTGCTGTATTTCTTTAGCACAAAATTATTTAGCTCATGGAGTCTGTATAGCTGATATGAAAGAAATATTTATTGATTTTACAAAGAGAAGGACGATTTTTTTCGATGAAGTTTTAAGCATAGAGTTTAATTACTTGTAGCTCCATGGTCTTAATTTTTAAATAAAATAAATTATTATAGTATTGTGATGAATGAAATGAATGGGAAATTATTTATGAATGAAATGCTGCTTTTATAGAGAGAGCCAGGCGTGTTATTTTTCTATGACATCATATGAATGAATTTCAGTTGTTTTCGATGGAGTTTTCAAATATAATAAATTATCGTAGTATTATGATAATTCTAAAATTATTACCGAGGAATATATCGCATTTTAGAGATGTTTAAACCAGGCAATTTATATTTCAATGCCGTCATTTGAATGAAGTTCATTTTTTTCTATGAAGGTTTAAGTTTTCAAATATAGTAAATTAATGTAGTATTGTGATAAGTTTTAAAATTATTATTTAGGAATGTATTGCATTTTAGACATGTTTAAATAAAATTGCATTGAAGTTGGAAAGTGTTTCATAATCAATGCTTTAAGCATGATTGATCTTTCTTGTATCTTAATACTTTTCATTGTTGATTAAAAACTTGTGAAAAATAAACCATGCTAATATATTTTCCATTTAAATTCATGTTTCAAATATTCATGATTTGTCTATTCCTCTGAGGAGTGGATCGTCCAGGAAGCTTTCCCGAGTGGATCGCCCCGGAAGCGGTCCCGTCAAACACACACTCTGTTTTATTATAAGTAGAGATTTATAAGCAGCGGTCGTTAATTCATGATATATTATTTGAGTAGCTAATTATTTATAAGTAGTGGCAGCTCATTTGGGACTTGGGCAACGCCGGGTAATTTGTTCTAATAAATTGTAAATTTGGCATTACAATCTTGTGTAGTTTGAGGTGAATTTTTTTTAAAATTCGAAGCTAAATGGTCGGTAAGTCTATTTTGTTGCTCTCACGGATTTTCAGTTTTGAACTTTGATAAGAATGGGACTAAATCAGCGATACTGTTGGCTGCAATATGCGTATGATTCCAAGTTATAGGAGTTATTTATTCTTTTCTTTTTTAATATTGTTGCTCAGTAAATACAGTTATATAATTTTCGTATCTGCACACATACAACAAGTAAATTCGTGCTTCATGTGGTTTGTTTGATATGCGAGATAACTTTTTTTATTGATTTTTATGTGAAAATTAGTATTTAAACCTGTCAAAAGCAGGGAAACTAACACTCTTAAAGAAATAAGTTGCATATTTAACAATGTATGGCTTCAAAAATGGTCATATTATTCTAAAATTGTCCCAGGTAGGTGGTATTCCGTGGTCGATACTGTAAGTCTGCAAAAATTTCAGCCTTCCAGTTAACTATGGTGCAGTCTGGGAAGGCTTTATCTTCGGGAGATAATTCAAAAATATACTCCATTAGGTTCTGTTCGGTAGTGGGAAAATATTTAGGCTTCTAGGTTAACGGGGACTTCCGGAGGGTTTGGAAAGGCTTTTCGTAAGCCCCCCCCCCTCTAGGGGAGGGAATTAAAATTTCGTCTTATTTAGTTTCTGTGCCGAAGGTGATATTATAAGTGTGCAAAGATTCAGTCTTCTAGATTAAAGGAATGCTTCTAGAGGGTCAAGAATAGCTTTTTGAAAATTTCAGTTTCCGACTTCCCGAGAGAGGAAGTCGAAAACTCGGTTTCGTCAGCTTATACATGTAGTCCATACAAAAGTAAGGCGAGTAAAAGCAGTCCAAATTGATATATAGAAGTCATTCAATTTATTTTAAATTATATTTCTGCCTTAGTTTTCGGTTTTTATATAAATAGTTCTTGTGATGAGAACCAACAAGGAAACAAATTTGTTGATTAAAAATACAAAATTGTTTATTACTTTCAGGACAGCACAATGAGACTCATTTACGCCTACTCGGAGGAAGACCCTACATCAGACGATCCATTTTACCACAATGGTAACCGTGGTGTGAAGAGTGCCATGTTATTGCAATCCAAAGTGGAGAGAAACCATCATCTAGACGACCCCTCAATACTACAGTGGGATTTAAGGACACCGAATGTAAAGCATGGCTTTATAAGAACTTATTTTATAGATGGAATATGCCAATTTTTACCATAATAATAAGTTATAAGTAATCGTAAGGGCTTTACTTAGGGGTTTGCTTAGTATGCATAGATTTCGTACCGTAGAACCTCGTTAGTCTAAAACGTTCGAATTACGCGATAGTCTGATAAAGCCGAATTTTGGGAATACTCTTGAAAAAAGAGGGCTAAGTTTACGATTCTGCAAAATGCATCCCAATTTACTATCGGCAAATCTGGATTGAAAGACCTCACGAGTTAGGATCCCAAGAAACTTTACCTTACTCTCTCCCAAAAATATAATAATAGAAAAGAATAAAAATATATTTTTCATCTTCTGAACTAAATTATTAAATTTATATGATTTTGTTTCAAAAAGGTCTATTTGGTTGGATATGTCGCTATATGACGTGCGGCTGGCTTTAAGTAACAAGTGAACCTTTGCTAAACGTTTAGCTATTGCAAGTTAAAGATTTTTTAAAAGAGACTGGGACGGTTGTTAGAGGCGGTTAGTACTGGATAACACGGTATCAGTCTTATTATTTTGTTGATTTCAAATGTTATTATATGCACATACGATTTATTTAAATAATCTGCTGGTATTGATCTATTTTAACATTGTCTGCAATAATACATATACGAAATATGAAAGTCAAATTACAATACTCCCCAATAATCCCAATTACAATACTCCCCAAATTACAATAAATGACATTTACACCTGCACACAAAGAGGCAGCGGTGCCGACTTCGTGGGTTCCAGACACTTTTTGAACCCCTAATAATTTTATTGTTGGTTCCTCGACGTTTAATATTTTTGTGCGTATTCAGTAGGGAACAAGTACGCATACGCATATATGCATAAATTTTGTTATTCATTATCAATTCTTCAAGTTTTTCATTATTCTTCCCTGTTTACTATATATAAAGTCGCAAGAAGAGACCCCTCAGACTCTTTATTGTATTCTGAATATAAGATTTTAACTAAGATTTAAAGAGACATTTGTTGACATTTTTAACATTGGTAAAAATACTTAAAAATAAATTTTGCATTTTTTGTTATTTTTATAAAGATAATTGAGATTGAAATTCACACAGTATCTGTATATTGTATATAATAATGTTGCACCTACAAAAGCAAAATAAGATGAAATAAATAATTATCTAAAAAAAAAAAATATTTATCTGTACTTAACTATAATTTGTTTCATTTTAGTATTTCAGACGTCTTATTGAGCCAGCCAGCTGATAATCTGACTGAATGAAATTTAAATTAGGCTTAGTAAATTATAATAGTTAAGTACATATATAATGATAACTAAGTGTTCTAATTTTTTTGTCTCAGTTCACCATTCCTGCAATGGAAACCATGTATTGGTGCAGGTTTTATAAAACCCCCGAGATCAACGAGAAGCATCACATTGTATACGTAAGTACGTCCTTGTTCTTCCTTCATTTTAGCAGGGGTGATAAATCCTTATCCAATTACAGAATTTGACATTATTCAGTTAAAATATAATCAATTAAATATTCAATTAAAATATTGCTATTAAAATTTAGCTGCAAAAAAAAGTAAATGGCAATTACCTACAATTGCAATCAGTCAATTGTTTACTACGTTAATGAATTTTGTAAACAGGATTCGAACATTATTTCCATTTCGTGCCAAACCTGTTACTGATTGAAATGCAATTTTTTTCAGGTAAAACCGATAATCGAGGAAGGGCATGAGACATTCGTACATCATATGCTGCTATACGAATGTGTGGGTGCCACACCCGAGGAGTACGATCATTACATACATAACTACACTGGTCATGAGTGTCATCATCCTAATATGCCTGACGCTATGAAGAAATGTGAAGGTGTGTCCATTGCCTGGGCTGTTGGTGGAAATGTGAGCATGCTGTTAGTAAACATTTGTAAGGAAGTACTGCTAGATAAATGACCATCGAATCGTGAGAAATATCCCACTGAAGGGAAAATTTAATCAAAAGAGAATTATTAGTGGAAGGAGAAAGGAAAATTGGAATATCGGAGAATTTTTTCAAACATTTTTTAATATGCTATAAAATCTTGTAGAGTTTTCGATTCTGAGTGAATTAAGACTTTTCTTGTGATTAGTGGCGAAACATGGCAAAATGATTTGGGAAGAAATAAAACCAGGGACCAAAATTAGCGTAAGAATTTTTTCTACTTTTTAGAACATCATAAAATAAATGTTATTGTGTAGATTCTTAAAACAATTTTGTTTGTTTAAAGATTCGTATCATACTCGTGCCCTCCAAAACACTCGCTATGGCGGTTTCTGGACGGGCGGGACCGGTAAGTTTCAGTATTCAAATAATTCCACGAAAGACAGCGAGTACCCAATTTGAGCTACCTGGCTGAGCCCGGTTCTCGAGTTAGTTAAAAAAAAAAGTGTACCTTCCTATTGCAGAACCTGGACGGGCTGGTTCAGAAATTTTCAAAATCCTTCCCTCCAAAGCAATATACCATAAAAGGCAACTATTTGCCAAATTTAAGTTTTCGAGCTGCTCCGGTTTTCAGGTTATTTCCCCCTAAAGTGTGCAGGGGTCAGGACGGGAAGTACCGGTAAGGTTCAAAATCTAAATAATCGAAATGAGCTACTAAAGGCAACGACATGCCAAATTCCATGTCACTATGGATATGGATAGTGGAACCCAGTTAGAGCTTCAAAGGTTAAAAACGTTACAAAGTGTGCATTGAAAATAGTTAGTTCATCTGCTTAGACGGACATGTCAGATAACTGTCGTAGCCCTAGAAGAAGGTGCACGCGAATTCATTTTCAGTTCCATTTGCAATGGTACTGAACCCTTAGGCGGAGGGATATACTATATATGTTTCTCCTGAACAATTCAATGTTTTTAAAGGAGACAGTCGGATCAAAAATCTGTCTAGATCTTTCTTCGTTTATATACACAGAATACATTTTTATACATATATTTTGGAATAATATATCTCTTTATATTAAAAAAATAGTAGCTGACGCCGCCGCTGCTCGTACCGCAAAAACTATTGCATATAAAAATATGAAATTTGGTACACTTGTAGAAAAAGCTTTGGGAAATACGCTAAAATAAACAGTTTTTTGATATATATTGTAGGTTAAGAAATATTTTATGTCAAAATCAAAGACAAAATAATTGAGCTGGAGTTCGAGTTCTGGATAGACTAACAATAGTAAGGTCACGAATTTTTGCAGAAAGGTACCTACATTGGTGAATCTTTGTAGGAAGGAGCCCCTCTTTTTAATTTCGATGTAGTTTTAGAGATAATTTACTTTTTATGCATTTCTGAAATGAATTTTTTTTTTCGTATCGGCACGTTTAGCAATTTCTCTATCTCGTACCGCAAAAACTGTATAGCATACAGAAATATGAAATTTGGTACATATATAGAGAAATAATATGGTAATACGATGCAATAAACCGTTTATCGATTTAAACTTTTGTTTGGCTTGATATAGCTCGCGAAGCGAGATGAGGATCAAGGAATTCCGTTTTTGGATTGCCTGGGCTAAGAAAAACTCCTGCTTTTACCTGCTGTGGAAAATAGGTAGGGATAGAAAGAGATTTTTGAAAGTAAAATTTTTAGAAGAGATAGGTATGAAGCGAGTTCTACGAGCGCAGCGAGTAGGAGGCAAAGCCTCTCGAAGAGGGTTGGCGAAGCGTAGCGAACAGGGGACAGAGCCCCATAGTAATAAAACATAAAGCTACTTGATTGTAAATTATTTGGGCATACCTTATACAATGCCTCGCTTGTCTTCTCTGATGCTTTGCCACTGCCTTGGTACATTTGAATACCATGAGAAATAGGCTTTAAAATTTCAAAATAAATATTTTACACTGAAATACTAGAATGTTTTAGTCTCTATACTTGAAAAAAAAATCTGATGTGGCCAGCATGTGGCTTTTTCTGCATAATGTAAGCACTTGACTTCTTTCAAAGCGAAATAATGATAGACAAGATCCACAGCGCAATGTTTTTAACATTGACACCAATTGCCACCATTGCCACGCAATTTTCGACACTGACATTTGTCACTTCTCTGGATGACAACATGCAAAATTATTTTGAAGTATCCAATTAATTATATTTCTCGCAAATATAATTATACAATTGGAAATATTGCTAAAATTTGTTAAGCAATATACTCCATTATATTAAAATATGTTAATCAATAATTCATCACATTGACGTCATTTTCGAAATTTCATAGTCATGGCATTAATGTGAAAAGCCTTCAAGCTGGCAATATTTTCCAAAAATGTCGATACAGGTCTCCAAATTTCTGATCAATGTTTGACATATTTGATGATTACTAATACTCATTTTTAACACTTTACAACGTAGTTAAAAAGTGTTTATGACTTTGTTCATTCTGTCTGTCTGTCTGTCCGTTAGCACGATAACTGCCGTAAAATGACTTTATCAAAATGAAATTTTAGTATGTTTTTCAGACGGTCTGTGGGACCTATGGGAATATAAATAAATAATATCACCCAATTAGTTTTTTATTGAACCCGGGTTGAAAAAATGAAATACATTGAACCCTATGGGACCTAATTTTTCAAACATTTTTTAAGCAAATTTAAAATTCACAAATTGCTTCGAAATTTTTATCAAATATTCACTTTATCCCATAAAATATATAAAAAATTTTCAGTAAAATATGTTAGGTAGTTTTTTAATTAAAAATTATTTAATATAGGGAGAAAAACAAATTCAATAAAATTCTGACTCTTGGGACAGCTACCAGAAAGAAAAAAGAGATATATTATATAATAAATATCTTTCCAAGAGATTAATTATTTTGTATATGAGAGAGGCTTCACATTTTAAAATAAATTTGGTAGATAACAATTTTTCAAATTTTTTAAAGTTTTATATAACTCTTCATGATATACTTATTTGATGGCATTTTTAATGCACTTTCCTACGTCCTAGAGAGTTAAAATTTGGTACACAGCTTAAATTTGTTGAACATTTTATTCTACAAAAATTTGGTGGATCTTTAAATATAGATCCCACATTTTTTTCGAAATGGCCTGCAAATAATCCCCGTTCACTTCTATAAATCATTGTTGTAATATTGTTAAAAATTCTGATGTAGGCAGAACATGTCTTTCCCTGCAGATTCATATTTACGTTCTCTTTATTTCTTCAATAATAATTTGAGCTTATCTGCACGAAATAACAGCCATACGTATTTTAAATGACATTGAATTTGCACGTTAAACTTGAATTTGGTTCTCATTTGATAGCTGGACTTATTGTCAAAGGTGACGTAGCGAAAACGCGAAAAAACTATAATATCTCAAGAACGGCTAGTCCTAGAGTAATGGGGTTAGTCTTATTCTTTTTGTTGTCAAAAATAACGTATAAAATAGGAATTCAATTGATATAATTGAGCACACGTAGTCTTTTATTTTTATATTTAATGATTTTTGCGGGCCATTTCGCAAAAATAGCCCGTTCCTTTTTCCCGAATCGTACTAGAATTACCTACAAATGATTTATATACCAATTTTTGTTAAATTTGGTATATAAATCACTTGTAGGTTATTGAAATATTATACACCAAATTTTGTTAAATTTGTTCCATTAGTTTTTAGCTAAAGTGGATAAAGGGAATTTCTGCCGGCCATTTCGCAAAGAAGGCATATTCTTACGAGTGCATACGAAGGCATGAATACGAATCGTACTATAATCTAATGATCAGGGTTTCCCACAAAAAACATACCTATCAAATTTTATGAAATTCGGTCCATCAGTTTTTCAGTTAGAGTGGATGCAATATTCTCACAGACACACAGAAACACACACAGATACACCCTTACACACACAGACATCTTCCTAAAAATAGTTTTTCTTATTCTAGAAGTCACAAAACGTGTAGATCCTTCGAAAATTCGAGTTCCGATCTTCGGCACGATTCTAATACTTTAAATACATACACACACACATATATTATCTGTGTATTATCTATGTATCTAAATTCCGTGCCTACGCAATTACAATAGTTGTGATTTTAAATGATCCCTAAACTTTTATTATTTCTTCAACGAAGCCTAATTTTAACTTATGCAGAATGCAAATATCTCAAGCGATTGTAAGGTGAGTTACATAAGAATTGCTGAATTTTTTTCACACAAAATTATTTAGCTCTGGAGTCTGGAATACAAGTTATATGAATGAACTATTCATTTATTTTGCATAGAGAATGAGATGATTTGTATTTCGATACAGTTTTAAATATTTAAGTATAATAAATTACTGTAGTACTGTGATAATGTAAAAGATATCACCACTGAATGTATCACAATTTAGAAATTTTGAAATGAAATTGAATTTCAGTTGGAAAGTGTTTCATAATCAATGCTTATGCATGATTGATCTTTCTAGTTATACAATATTTTAGATGTATTTATTTGAGCAACGTGCAATATCTCGAGAACGGTCCAGGTTAGCGTTCTGAAGTTTGTGTTATTTGTATTAGAACAAAATATTATGTATAAAATGATATATATTTAACATTATTAAATGTGCGGATTTTTTTATGATTTCTTCAGAAATTCATTCGAAAATTTGAGGATTTTTCGAAAGTTCGATCGCGTTTAAAATTTATAGGGTTCCAGTAATCAGGGATCGTAATAATCGTACCAAATGACGTTCGAAACCCTCCATTCATTCTTTTGATATCACGCGCGCGCACACACACACACTACTTCAAAAAAGTTCTATTCAAGTTCAAGGATATTTAACACGCCCTCTTCAGTCAAAAACTCCAATTCGAATGGTATGACTCTAATTTAATGACCGATTCAAATGCACCGATTCAAGCTGTTTTCTAAAACTAAGGGCCTGCGCCACCTATTCTCTAAGCTTGCTACTTCCCATAACTTGCTTCTCGAGTCAGAAGTCTTCGCCTCCAACTCGCTGGCGCTCGCTGAGTTCGCTTCGCGAGCTCTTTTAAGTTAAAATAAGGTTTAAATGGAAAAAAGGTTTATTTCAGCGTGTTTTTCTATCATATCTTTATAGATTTAGAAATTTTCATATTTTTATATGCTATTTTTACAGTACGAGACAGAGAATCTCGTGGGACTTGCCCATACAAAAGGACATTTTTCACTTCAGAAGTGCATAACAGTAGAATAACTCATAAACTACATAGAAATTAAAAAGAAGGGTAGAGCTACTGTTAGTCTGTCCAGGACACAAATTCGCAGCTCTATTATTATTTTTTATTTTTAACACTTTACAACACAGTTGAAAAGTGTTTATGAATTTGTTCATTCTGTCTGTCTGTCTGTCCGTTAGCACGATAACTGCCGTAAAAATTACTTCATCAAAATTAAATTTTAGTATGTTGTTCAGACGGTCTGTGGGACGTATGGGAATATAAATAAGTAATATTTCCCAATTAGTTTTGGATTGAACCCGGGTTGAATAAAGAAAATACATTGAACCCCATGGGACCTAATTTTTCAAACATTTTTTAAGCAAATTTAAAATTCACAAATTGCTTCGAAAGTTTTAGAAAATATTCAAATTATCCTATAAAATATATAAAAAAAAATTTCAGTAAAATATGTTAGGTAGTTTTTTAAATAAAAATTATACCAATATAATAATTACACCTTTTATATGAAGAGATCAAGTGACCCACTTCAAAATAAAATATGGCATCCATCTTGTGCCAAATTCGTGATTTTTAATGTTCTTTTTAATTCTTATTTAGTGTCGTATCCGTCCTAAAACTGCTTTACTTTTGTTTAAATTCCGTGCATCTACATACTGAAACAACGCAATTACAATATATTTGAGTTTACATGATTATCAAACTTTGATTATTTCTACAACGAAGCCTAATTTTTACCTATGGAGAATGTAAACACCAAAAGATGTAGAATGAGTTGTATAAGAATTGCTGCATTTCTTTAACGCAAAATTATTTAGCTCATGGAGTCTGCAATGTAGCTGATATGAATGAAACATTCATTGATTTTACACAGAGAACCAGACGATTTTTTCGATGAAGTTTTAAGCATAGAGTTAAATTACTTGTACCTCCATGGTTTTAAGTTTTTAAATAAAATAAATTATATAGTATTGTGATGAATGGAAAAAAAAGTTTATGAATGAAAGGCTGTTTTTTTCGATTTGCCAGGAGATTTATATTTCTATGACGTCATTTGAATAAAGTTCATTTGTTTTCGATGACGTTTTTAAATATAATAAACTATTGTAGTATTATGATAATTTTAAGAATATTACCGAGGAATGTATTGCATTTTAGAGATGTTTAAACCAGACAATTTATATTTCAATGCCGTCATTTGAATGAAGTTTATTTTTTTCAATGAAGTTTTAAGTTTTCAAATATAATATATTAATATAGTATTGTGATAATTTTAAAAATATTACCGAGGAATGTATCGCATTTTAGAGATGCTTATATAAAATTGCATTGAAGTTGGAAAGTGTTTCATAATCAATGCTCTATGCATGATTGATCTTTCTTGTTTATTTATTATTTTTTTTTACGTTGCTATTAAATATTTCTTAAATTAAAGTTTAAATCGAAAAACTGTTTATTTCAGCTTATTTTCACACCATTTCTCTACAAATGTACAAAATTTCATGTTTTTGTATGCTATTTACGAGATGATGGAGAAACTCCCGGAACGTGAAATCTGTCAAACAGCGTTAGAAATTTTGTTTTAATAGAGACGCATTTTAATGATCTTGTTTCATACTTTTTTAGGATGTGGTATTTCCTGAGCACGTTGGATTTCCCATGGATCCCATTCCGGGAAATTATTATCTTCTGGAGATCCACTACGACAACCAGGGTTTGCAAGAAGGTACCGTCTGTAAAATGCTTCATTTAACTTTTGTCACCAATCTGCGTTCTAGAAGTATTAAGACAATTTCATATGTAGATATTTTTTTCTGCTATGCCATAAGGAAGTGCAGCCTAATAAATAAGGACGCGCAGTGGATGGGATATAATGGGATTTTATTAACACGTTCGAGAAGGTGTCGGTCCTGGGGTCTGACACCGAATTTTTCGTCCGGTCAGCGCCGAACCCCGAGGATCGACACTGAATTATTCGTTTAGCCGGCGTCGGATTCTGTGGACCGACTGTATCGAATCAAAAATAAATAAACTTAATTTATTTTTTATTAATAAATAAACTTAATTTATAAAACATATAAATAAAATAAACTTAAATTATAAAACAACTTAATTTATAAAACATAAAAAATACATTTACAAAACTTAATTTATTTAACATTAAAAATGCACTTAAAAAATTGTAATTTATGACATAAAAAATGCACTTACACTTCTTCGAGGGCGCGGTAGCCCAGTGGTTAGCGCGCTGGAGTTGCACTCGGTAGGCCCTGGTTCGATTCCAGCCACTGACAAAACTGCCGCCGTGTTCACGCGGAGTACGATCACGTTAAGCATGTGGGTCCGTAAGTCCTTCCGAGAGGTTGGTGGTAGGGAAAGGAGGGTACGGTCCCTGTGGATGCCTCCCCCACTGGGTTCCGGTCTAAATTGGGTGGCACTTCCCGACAGTCCAAACAGTTACCTTACACCTTTCTGGTAGGTCGGACGGTCTGGGTCTCAACAACAACAACTTACACTTCATCAGTGTATACCTACTGCGTTATCATCTGTCTATAATACTCTGTACGATCAAACATCCACCGAGTGCTCTCCGTAGGCTGAACGGAAAGTCTATCAAATTCGGCTCCGTCTCGAACGTGTTAAGCAAGAATAATGAGATATGGCTATACAGCCATGGGGATATATTTGAGGTAACGTTTCTAAGGGAAACTGCGTAGTATGTATGTTGTATGCTATCGAGACTAAGGAAACCCAACTCCCGCAGCTTGTTCTCTCTATGCAGCCAGCTGTCTTTTCACTGACCTTTGTTGTAACCTGTGTTCATTAAGGACATTTTATGGAAACAGTGTTAGAATAACTTTACGCACATGGAAATCGAACACGCTCTGTATATCAATTGAGTCTCAGTGAAGATACAACTTGCAACCATTGGCTTGATTCCTGATTCAGTGATCAGTGCTAAGGATACTTAGCATTGATTACTATTGACAGCATACTATTGACATTGCACTGCGAGGAAAATGTATATGTGTCTGTGTATTAAAATTGCTATTTTGGGGTTATGACAGTTTGACCCGGATTCGCATGTCAGTCATTTTGCAGAAATTTCCAGATGAAAATAAGCAACATTTTGCGATTGAAAGAAATGAATTACGGGTCAATAAGCATTTTATATAGTAAAACTACGAAAGGTATCCTAGTCGTGTGTACAGTACATGATATTTCGGGGATGCTATATAAGCTACACAGTCGAGTCACATTATTGTGACCACCAGCAAATACCCGGAGTAACCGCCGTGAGCAGCAAGAACAACAGCTAGACTGGATGGAAGTGACTCAATAAGGTGCTGGGAGATGTTTGCAGGTATGTGCAGCCATTCTGACTGCAGTGCATCTGACAGATGCTGGAGGGTGCGTGGTGGAGAATCCATAGAGCGAGCAACCCGATCGAAGTGGTCACACAGAAGCTCAATTGGGCTTATGTCTGGGGAATTAGGGGGCCGGGGAAGCACTTTAAAACCTTCATCGTGGTCCTCCAACCACTCTCAGACATTTCTTGCTGAGTTATGCATTGTATTGTCGTGCTGGTAGATCCCATCCGCCCCAGGGAAGACAATCAGCATGTATGGGTGTACGTCGTCTGCAAGGATGTATTCATAACGAATTCGATTCATAGTGCCTTCCACAGGTATGAGTGGATCCAGAAAATGCCACGAAAACATTTCCCAGACCATACGTTGCCCCCACCGTCTTGTGTTCTTCCAGCAATGGTTGATGAGTGTTTGTTCTTCTATCTTTCACGCCTTATGCGCCAATGTCCATCTGTTCGATGAAGCAGAACATGTGACTCATCGGAGAAGGCAATCTTATGCCAATCAGAGGAAGTCCAATTCCGATAGTGACATGCAAATTTAAGCTTTTTTTTTGCCGATGCACCTCCGTTAACATAGGTGCAGTGACAATTCATCTGCCTCCAAGGTCCATACGCAGCAGGGTTCGAAGTGAAAGTGATAATTCGGTGTGGTGTGTAGTCTTATTTAATTACTTCTATAAAATGCGCTAAATTGACTTCTATTTATTTTCTTAATTTAATGATATATTTTTTTACAGAAATCTGGTTATCTAAAATTTAAGAATTTCCAAACCCCTCTCGATATCAATGAGGTCCGATAATCAAGGTTCCACTGTACTTGTAAATTCAACGTGATTACTACATATTAATGAAATCTATTTTGAATCGCGTACTTTCATGCTTTAATCCTTTATTTAAAAATGAAATGATGGTTTGGTGATATCTTATATCTAGGTAAGTATTGTATTGTAATTCTGGTTGTGACCTTCTCTCTTTCGATTTCACGAATTCCTTGAAATGATGAAGAAAATCGTTGCCCTCTTCCGAATTGATAAATCGTCGTTCAGGCGTATTTTAATCACGATCATATTGTATTTACACATTCCCGTTCTAATCATTCTACACTGAAATTATCACTGTGTTCTCACCATTTATTTATTTCATTAGGTGTGGTTGACAATTCAGGATTAAAGATTTATTACACCCCAAAATTGAGAAAGTATGATGCGGGTTGTCTGATGCTTGGTTCCACAATCAGTCACAGAGTTTTCATTCCACCAGGTCAGAAGGAATATACAGTCACTGGACATAGCAATCCAGATTGTCTAGCACCAGTGAGTAATTTTTATCTCACAGCATGTTTATTTCATTTTTATTTCATATAGTATAAGAAAGTATTGTTTTCATGAAATTTTTCGAATTCAACAGTTTAACTACAAAACACATTTCGAAGAAATTTGCAATAATGTAATAATATTCGTCCGTATGTGTATGTTCGTGAGGTGTTTACAAGACAACAAGAGAACGAATGCTTGTCTCAACTTGACCTTCTTGTATTTAGATGCGTTATGAAAACAGTAGAATTATATAGGATGTTTTGCATTTTGCAAGATTATTGCAATTCGCATATGTTATTCAAAATCAAAGATTTTTATAATTATAGTATACAGAGAAACAATGAAAATTCTCCCAAAAATGTACAAGACTAGAAACTTATTATCATTTATATTTAAAAAATTATAGCCGTGTATGAAAATGAAACAAGCTGCTTAACACCAAGCTGCTTAAATGCACCTGATTCCTTGCCTTGACTGATTGTTTCCAACGCGAAAACATAGATTTCTAATGAGAACTTAAAAATAAATTACATACGAGCGAAAGTGTCTGTAACGTTGTTTTCTGTTCTAATACGAATATACGTATGCAAGTACGTATTAAAGTATGCATTAATGTGTCGCTAGACAACTTTATAGATTAACTTGAATCTCAAATATCGTCAGATATATAAGTTTAATTTATATAGCGCCAAGAATGTTAGTAAAATAATTTAATATTTTGACGTGTAGAAATGGGTCGGAGTATCCATATGAAATCGAGGTGAAAACGAAAAGTGCTAGTTAACTATAAATATTTAGTGAGTAATATGTAGCGTTCGAATTTCCTGTACTGAAGCCACCGCCGATTTTTATTTTACTTTTCAAAAATTGTTTTGACAAAATTAGAGATTTTTTATTGTTTCTTATTAGTACAAATATATAACGTATTTTTTTCCTTATAATATTTTCTTAAATATTTTTCACTCAACTGGAATACTATAAATTCTAGGGTATGCCAAAAGGAGGAATAAAAGCTTTAGGTGTGCTTCTACATTCACATTTACTAGGTAAGGAATTAAAATTTCATTGAATCACTTATACTATTTTATTGGAATTGTGAGTATTCATTTCATTTCTGCTGATCAATTTCTTGAAATTTTACTTTCCTTGAAAAAAGAAAATATTTTTTTCCTGTAAAACTTTATTCGGAAAAATTTCAAATTTAGACGTTTTTAAAGTAGTTAATTTAAAAAAAAATAGCATTCCATCTTTTTTCAATCAGCCGGTCTGTATAGAGTCAAATGTCCTGCAAAATTACTGAAAACGATCTGGGTACAAATGTAGAATGCTACAGGAGAGTGTAAACAATGCTGCGATATACACTACGTGAAAGTGAAAATGAGACACCAAGAAGGAGTGGGCAGAAAGTGATGAAAATCGGCAAACAGAGAGAGACAGCAACGAACAATAAGTGATGTTTATAGCAACATGATACACCTATACACTGAGCGATAACACAGTCTGATCAGTAGGTTGTAGGACCACTATGAGCGCGCGGATGGTGTCCTGAGGGACGGCTGCCCATTCCCTGTCAACCATTTGCCAAAGTTCGTCTTCTAAACATGGCGGTGGCAGCGCACGCAAGCGACGTCCAATCACGTCCCAGACGTGTTCAATTGTTGAGACATCAGGGGAGACTGGTGGCAAGGAAAGTACCTGGATACCTTGCATAGCATGTTGGCTGATGATTGCTGTGTGTGGTCGGACATTATCCTGCTGGTAAATGGCATTGGGCACCTCTGAAGGAAGGGTAGTGTCACTGGCCGCAGCACGTCATCCACGTATCGTTAGACCGCCATAGTGTCCTCAATACGGACCAGAGGTGACCTGCTGTCGTAGGCGATGGCGTTCCAAACCATGACTCGGTGTGGCGTTCCACAGATGCGGTCGGATTGGACCTTCGGTGCCAGACTCGTACATGGCGACTTTCATGGCTAAAACAGAAGCGTGAGTCGTTTGAGAACACGACTCGGTGCCATTCCGCCGTCCACGTGGCTCTATCCCGACACCATTGCAAACGGAGGCGTCTGTGCTCTTGGGTCAATGGCAGTCTTTTTAACGGGCGCCATGAGGGCAGGTCGCTGGTGACCAATCGGCGGATAATGGTCTTGTTCCATATGGGAGCATCAAGGGTGTGGGTCATTCCACGTGAAAACACCCATTTCAAGAAAAACTTGTTGCTCCATAGTCACGGATTTTTTTAAAATTTTTACCATGGATACACATGGTAATAAAACCCCCAAATCTGAATTTATAATGTATATATCGCAATAATTGCCGAGATACAGGCATTTGAAAAATGGTCATTTTTGCCGAATGGCAGCCATCTTGGATTTTGCACCAATGTTTATAAATGTAATAGCTTGAGAACTAATGGTTCAAATTAAATAATTCTAGTACTAATTTGAAGCTATTAATATCAGGAATATAAGTGCTATATCAAAAAATAAAAAAATATATATTTTAATATCGTTATTACATGAAAATTGCAAAAATCACCTTCGGATTGATAGTCAAGTTTAATGGGCTATAAAAAAAATGGCCCCTAATATTTTTTTCTGAAACTTGGTACAAATATTAACTAATATATGCGCTTTAAGTAAAAGAAAAATTAAAAAGGTAATACTTCTTATTACAGAGAAAAATAGCTATAAAACATATACACATTTTACATGCGATGCTTTAATCATTTAAAAAAATATATTTTTTAAAAATAAATAATGAGCAAAAATAAAACATAGGAATTTTTCTACACACTAACTAGTATGTGTGCTTTAAGCACAAAAAAATAGGATGGTAATATTTAATTTAATGACTAAAGAAATACTGTTATATGTATAGGAAATCAATGTAAAATTTCTGGGGTGCTGAAACATTCTAATAAAAATCTTCCTAAAAACCATACAGTTATTCATTTTATATTTTATTTTCTTATTTCAAATTATGAAAAGGTATTTTCTATATTCAGTAGAGCTTAAGATACCCAGTTTTTCTTAGTGGCCCACTGGCTCCTAAACCAATTTCATCTAATAGCAAGTATCATAATCTTTGGCACACAGCTAGAGGTCTTGGCCATATATATAATGCACTTGGGCCATAAGTATACATAAACATAACATATACAAACAGAACACACACTAATTTCTAATTCATTGGGATGCATTGGTACTCTAAGAATTTCTGGAGATAGACAGTTATCACACCAGCTCACCATATTTTCTGATTCAGTGCAATAAACTTGTTTCTTTTAACAATGATGTAATATATTCACTGATATGGATGGCATGGAGCATGAATTTAATATTTTGATGGTATATACAAACACATACAGAATGAATAACTTTGTTTCCAACAGTTACATATTCTGTTGGATGTAGTGTGCAAAATTTACATAGTATTTTTAATTCATTATTTTTCTTTAAATGCAGCATATAATTCTTTTAAATTATGCAAAAGTAATCTCTTTTGTTTTAATATTTTCCCATTTTCACTTGGTATAGATATGCAATATTTTCTTCCTGGACACATACAACTGTTATAATAAAAACTAGTAATTTTTTTATAGTATCAAATTTAATTTAACACTTTTATCTCACTAGGCATTGATAACATCCCTTCTGTTTCATTTAATTTTTCTTGTTTTTTTTTAACTAAATTCTCTGTAGTAATATAACATGCCTTTGTTTGTTGGACTATCCATGAATTTGGACTAATTTTAAAATCTGCACGTTTTCTTTAAATGATGCATCTAAAGAAAACTTATTCAATAATTTTCCATCATAAACGTGCAATTTTGGCAAATAATGTCTTTAATTTTGTAGCTTATTAATACTTTCAATACCTAATACTGTAGCAGTTTTAGTAGCAACGCGGCTACTTAATTTCTTAACTTGCATATAACTAAGTTTCCTCTTAGAGCTAAATCTATTGAACTTTATTAGTGATAAATCCAAAAGTTCACAGCTTTTATTCAATTGCTCCATTACTATTGGGACTTCACTATAATCTGCATCATTGGTCACTTCCATGTCAGCAGTAGAAACCTCTGACTCACTAATTGATGAATGCGAGGAAGAATAACAAGACATGCAGAATTTTTTCCCCCTGGAATGAGTAATTCTTGATTTATCATTGACAGTCTGAGAGAAATTGGTTTTAGGGACTTAGTTCTGATTTTGGTGGTTTATTAAATAGATCACAAGTTTTCTGTCTTAAACTGTACCATTTCAGATATTCATCCTTGTGAACCTTGCATATACTACCACTCAGAACACAAGTACAGGAATAAACAGGAAGGCTTAATGACACATTGATTTTCTTGCATACAAAACATTCAATTTTTATAGCATGAGACAAGAACTAATCATGGAACATAAATAAAAGAAATAATCATTGAAGCACAATTCACTGATTTATTTGTTGAACATACTCAGCTCTGAACACTTGAGCAAAAATGAGCTCTGAAAGGAATAAGTCACCCAGAAATGTAATATTGTATCTTACTTTAAATTCAACCTAAGAGAAAATAGATGATGCAGTACAAGTAATCATTTCAGGAACTGGCAACTGGTATATGTTAATTGCTATTACTTATATAACAGAACTATGTGAGTATTAGAGTTGAAAATTTTGAGGCTATAGGCAGCTGATGTCTTATGTACACAAAGACCAGAAGCAGGTGTTTTTAAATGTTCCCGAAACAATATTGGTGCTGTAGGATAATTTTCTTCTCCAATACCTTGTTTGTTTATGTTTAGTTTATTGCTCCTGTTTCAACTGGATAGGGGATATTGCCTAGTATTTCCTTTGGAGTTGGCAGAAGGCTAAAGATATGTTTTGGTGATCAACATGCTGTAGTTCTGTTTAATTATTTTTATTTTAATGCTTTTCATGAAACTGAGTGTTTTATATTATCTAATTACAAATTATTTTTTGTGGAATTAACTATATGTATGCTGTAAAGCTTCAGCATTAAGTGATAGTTGTCATTTATAACCAATATGCCAAAGATTATTGTACTTGCTGCATCTAAGGTGAAATTGGTTTAGAAGCCAGTGGCCACTAGGGAAAATTGTGCACCTTTAGCTCTACTGAATATAGAAAATATCTTATTAAAATTTGAAATAAGAAAATAAAATACAAGAGAGATAACTGTGTGGTTTCTAGGAAGATTTTTATTAGAATTTTTCAGCACTCCAGAAATTTTACTTATTCCCCATACATATAACAGTATTTTTTTAGTCATTATTTAAATTAAATATTACCATTCTATTTTTTTTACTTAAAGCACACATACTAGCTAGTGTGTAAAAAATGCCTATGTTTTATTTTTGCTCATTATTTGTTTTTAAAAAATATATTTTTTTAAATGATTAAAGCACTGCATGTCAAATGTTAACTAAATGTATATATGTTTTAAAGCTATTTTTCTCTGCAATAAGAAATATTACCTTTCTAATTTTTCTTTTACTTAAAGCCCACATATTAGTTAGTATTTGTACCAAGTTTCAGAAAAAAATATTAGGGGCCATTTTTTTTATAGCCCATTTAAGTTGTCCATCAATCCAAAGGTGATTTTTGCAATTTTCATGTAATTACGATATTAAAATATATCTTTTTAATTGTTTTGATACGGCACTTATATTCTTGATATAAATAGCCTTAAATTGGTACCAGAATTATTTAATTTGAGCCATTAGTTCTCACGCTATTACATTTTTAAACATTAGTGCAAAATCCAAGATGGCCGCCATTTTGCAAAAATGACCATTTTTCAAATGCCTGTATCTGGGTCATTATTGGGATATATACATTACAAATTCAGATTTGGGGGTTTTATTACCATCTGTATCCATGGTAAAAATTAAAAAAAAATCTATGACTATAGAGCAACACTCATCGGGTGTCCCCATATGGAATGACCCGTGTCCTGCACATGCTGCAATAAGGCGACGGAAGTGGCCTGCGGGGCCGCTAATACTTGCCGGCGGATGCGTCAGTTCACGAGTGCTGATGTCGCTCTAGCCATACCGGCACCCCTCAAACATGACACATTCTCTTGTTCCAACTATCTTAGCCACAGCCGGTGCACCGTGGACGCGTGTAGGTGGCTGTCCACTGAGATTTGACGTATGGACCAACCTGCCCTACTGAGTCCGATCACCATACCCCTCGTGAAATCGTCTGTCTGCTGGAACTGCCTTGGTTGGCGGCGGCCTGGCATTCTCTGCTACTACAAGTTTTCTCTGAGAAAAAAAAAAATTGCAAAATGATTTCTCTGACAGACAGAGTGCGCGGGACAGCTGCGCATTTCACATCATTTAGATAACTCGATGAGCTGCTTCTATTCTGCAATTTGCATATTTTTCTGCCCACTCCCTTTTGGTGTCTCATTTTCATGTCACGTAGTGTATTTTAAAGGTTGCTTATGTTATGGGCAATACCCATATGAACACGTTACAAAACACGTTGTTACGCATTGTCTTGCAAATTAGGTCTCAACTAATGGAAATCAATTCCATACAAAAATAGATTGCACATGAATAAGAAAAAGCGTTCTGAATTTTTAAACTTGCAAGTGCCCTGCGAACTATGCGCATGCGCATTTTTCAGTATTTTAGCAATATATGCATATATCACCAAAACTACTCAACATGTAGAAATTATATTTGGTACAAAAATCGAATAAACGCATGCGCATTTTGCAGTATTTTGAAATATATGCACATATGACTGAAACTACTCGACATGTAGATATTTTATTTGGTCAATAGTTGCATGAATATAACAGCAACGTCGTCGAGTTCTGAAAGTTGCATATATCGAGCACAGTATGTGCATGCGCATTTACAATATTGAAATTTTTTATTCTACTCATGTTGCATTTATTGTGTTAAAAAATCTTGATATAAGCAGTTTAAAAACAAAGTTCGATTAAGTGTAACGTGACTGCGTCCTAATCAAACTGGGCATGCGCATTATAGAAAAGACCATTTTTAGCTTTGATTTGTATAAAACTCGGAATATTCACTTAATCTAATATAAGAAGTAGGAAAGTAGACTTGACTTTAGTACCGTATGGCTGCATTTACAAAATTGCGCAAGCTCAGTTGATAAAATCTAAATTTTTGACAGGTTTAGACTAACTTTGGTGTGCTATAGTAAGAAAAACAAAATTATGTTAATGCAGTTGTAAAAATGTAGTAGAAGAATAATTACCAACTTGTTTTGTATAAGAATTGTTTCATGGATATCTAAATTGAATTTGACAAAGTTAGAATTACATTTGAAAACTTTTAAAGCATTCTGCAGAAACCAGAACTTTGCTGATTTTCAAATTAATTCAGCTGTTTTTTTTCGTATTTAATATAAACTGTTATTGTCACACGAATAATGATCTGTAGAGTTCCTTTTCCAGAAAAACGAATAATTGTTCAGCATTACAGGAAGTATAACGAACTCGTGTAATTAGCAGTAGAAAAGAGATAATGACATTTACACTTGAATCTGTTTAATATAAATTGTTATTATTTTACAAATAATGATCTGTACAATTCCCTTTTCAGGAAAACGAATAATAGCTCGGCATTACAGGAAACACAAAGAACTCGCACCATTAGCTGTGGAAAAGAACTATGATTTTAATTACCAGGTAATGTCTTAGTTTTTTTTATTTCACGATATTTTAAAATTAAAAATGTGTTTTTGTGTTAAATACGCTAATTTCAAGCATTACTAGAAAACTATTTAAAAAAATCTATTATAACATTTTTATAGTACACATTATTAAATTTGCTTGATACATATGTGTATTATATCCAGAGATCAAGATAACGTCTCTATACGCGTATTTTACGTTATTAAAAATGCTTTGAAAATTAAGTAAAGCGTAGTTTCACGTATATATATATATATATTTTGTGTGTGTGTGTGGGGGGGGGGGGGGAGAATCGCCAATCACGATGCTTGAGGAAGTTCCGAAAAATTCATAAAAGGAAATCGGTCACGAATTTCCCGAAAATGTTACGAATTTGAAAACGAACACTAATTTTGAGATCGGAGTTTTCTCATTCTTCTGGTAATTCGTTTCCGCGCTATTGTAAAAATCACGCTCACGAACGACCAATTCCCACTGCTACACGCAAGAGCAGAAATGCCAATTACTACAGATACTCTGTAGTTTCTACGGGATACAACCTCATACTACGGATTACGGAATTTGCATAGTTTTCTACGGAAAATCGCCTTTCTGTCTAGAGCAATGTAAATTTATGGTCACATGCACGGTATATTGCCAATCAAATCAACGTGACAAAGGGGATTTACCGCCGTGTGTAATGTAAGTTAAGATCGCAATAACTTTTTAAAGTACTAAATATGTTCCCTAAAAAGCTGGCATTTGGCATAAATCTCTGAACGGTTAATTTTTTTAAAATTATTTTCGCATAAACAGTTCGATTACACAATTCACGAGAGTAAGTTAGTATCTTTTTTCATCCATTCTCCATCTTTTAAATATTGTATATTAGATTGACTAAACTAGCTTTTTTTCATATTCTGGTTAAGTAATAAGGTTCGCATAATATATATTTTCCTATTTTGAAACATGGGTCTGAATCCTGTGAAGGGATATTTTCCAAAACGTGGTATTAAACCAATGATTTAGGCAAATATAAAGCAATAATTTTTGCAGCAATTAAAATTGATATATTCATATCTTTTAACACTGCTATATTTTAATTTTTATTAAAGATCAATATTTATTATTATCTTTAATGAAAACTTTTACCAAACGTAAATGTTTATATTCAATTTTGTAATTTACACTGGATCAAAAACTTATATAAATATAAACATTTTTATTAAAGCATAATTATACATATGCACAAATAATTTTATGTATATGCATTTTTGTGTTATGTGAGCGTATGTATTTTATTTTTTAACTTGACAACTGAAAAAGCCTTAACTACTGATATTTTCCTTCTTCACTACTGAAATCTCCATCAACTGATTGGTTATCTCTTGCACAGAGATGCCAATGATTATTTTTTTTCCACTTTTAAAATCTATTTTATCGACTAACATTTTTATAATAATTTCGTGTTATATAGAAAACAATATTTTTCACATGTATCATTAATGAAATGGAGGGCTATTTTACAGCAGTACTGTGAAAAACAAACTAAATTTGTAGTCGATACTCGGTATATTTCGTATGATTGCGAAAATATTTCTTGCTTATGCAATATGTTTGCATAGACTACATTTTTTATAATTATTACGTATTGTATAATAGCCGTTTTTCAATCTTATTACTTTCCTTATATACATAATGTATAAGGAAAGTATTGTGACGGGGTCGAAAATTCGAATTCGAGTTTTCGACGGGAGAGCACGTTTCAAGCATCCCTGATCACGAATCAAACATTTTTGAAGTGATGGCTGTGTGTGTGTGTGTGTGTGTGTGTGTGTGAAAGTATGTGTGTGTGTGTGTGTGTCAGTGAGTCTGCGGAGACGATAACTGACGAACAAATGGACCGATTCGAACGAAATTTGGTACAAAATCACAATCCGTAAACACTGGAAGCCTATTGCTTTTGTATGCAATCGAATGTTCAGAACCCCCCTAAATTTTCGAGCGAAATTTTGAAAAAATCGTTAAAAAATCAAAACCGCTAATAAAGTTGCGCAAATAGACATTTCTTATGTAATTTTTCAATAGAAAACGATTGACATAAATTTTAGAACGCTAACATGAACCGTTCTCAAGATATTACACATTTTAAAAAAAAAATATCAAAAAGTTATATAAAATAAAAAAAAATATTTCCTATTGAGAAACATGTTAACTTTTCATATGTAATACCATGCGATGAATTGGGTGATATCATTCTCGTGGATCTAGCTCGTTCCATTCATGAAAAAAGATACTTTGAATAATACATTTGTATTTGAACGTCAATAGTCATTTATCTGCTGTAAGAATAACTTATTTCTCCGTCCATAACGCTTGGCGTGATTTTGGCAACGAATTTGGTGGAATGTCGCCAACTTGGGGACAATTTTAATTGTTGCCAAATTATCAAAATTCTCGCCAAATTGATAAAAAGGACGCTAAATCAATTTAAATGACGACTAATTGAAGAAAGTTCAATATTTTGGAAAGAATATAAGTATCTACTATAAGAATAACATTTTTTTTAACTGTAAAAATAGTAAATTCATTGCATTATATAAGGAAAGTCATGTGTTGCCCACATCAGATTTTTTATTAATGAAATGAAGGTATATGTTGCAGCGGTTTAGTGAAAAGCTGCATTTGCCCACGATCCTCTGTATATTTCATTTTTTTGTGAAAATATTTTTCACTTTCGCAATATGTTTGCATCGGCTAAAATTTATGTTATTTTGTGTTTTATACAAAAATTATTTATTTTTCAAACGCGTTATTAGTTGAATTTTTTAATAATGGTATTAAAATAATGATTTGGGTACTTAGAAATTCAAGCATTCCGAAAACAGAAATTAAAATTTGATTGATGCATTTTCATTTAAATTTGCATCTTTGGAATTTAAATTAAAAATTAACATTTGTTTCATCCTTTCGTTTAAATACAGTAATCCTAAAAACTTTAATTTGAATGAGCTTGAAAAATAATAAAAATTTAAGAAAATCTAGCTGGTTTAACAATAAAATTTACAAAAATTTTTGACTCTGTTAAATACATAATGTATTTTGTTTTATTCCAGACAAGTACACATAAAGAGAGCATTTCTTAAATAATTTTTTGAATAAATAGAAGTCAAAATGTTCTTCTGTTGGGTAACCCTGGAATTATTTTTATAATATCTGGAAATTTTAGAGTAATTGCATATTTTTTAAAATTTATTCCTCTGAACATTAAAATGCTCCTTCAAAATATGTCAGGGAGTATTTTTACTTTTCTGGAAAAATTCTGCGTATTTTGTATATTTCTGATCACATCGATATGAATAAAAGTGTCCTGATTTAATCAAACTATAAAGAGTGTTAAACGGATTTCCTTTACGTAGCGGATTAACATTTCGTCCCATGTAGTCACAGACTACTATTATGGTTTTTAGTTTTATAATTAACAGGAATTTTTGAAACTCCGGAACAGTTACTGCTTGTTCCTCTAAGATACATAAAGAAAATATCCATAAAATCTATTAAGTCACAAAATGTCAATACAAAAATATAATTTCTCACGGATTTAATAGATAAACAAGCCGGTATATAATTGTACTTTTGACTTCCCCGCAATTTAATGTCTATATATATTACAATTTTTTTAAAGAATCAAAAGATTTTCACAAAATGTCACAAGTCTGACAAGAAATGTCAGGAGACACGAAGTTTAACATCATTATGGAATTTCACTCAACAAATCATTGGTTTACAAAATTTCATGCAAATCAGATAAAATTTACGAATTATTAAATTGCAACAGTTTGAGCACAATGCATGTACGTTAAGCTGCAGTTAATTCCATTTCTGAACTGCTCGTAATTTTAAATTTCCTGTAAATCGGTTATATATTTCCAAATTGATATTGGATTGTAATACTCGAATGCACATAATGTACATGCCAAGATTTTTTCATTTTTTTCAGAACAACGAATACTAAACAGTTAAAAATCGTTGTTTCCATATACTTGTGACATTACATTTTTCTACCAAATTTGGTTTCACAATAACGGGCGCCTATACGGAAGGACAACGGGACCAGTTCAAGGTCACAAAGGGCATCAGGTTAGTCGATGTTATACGTCTTATTCTTGATTTTGCCACATTGACGCCAATAGTTTAAGCCCTCCACCTTGGAAAAAGTTCTGTTGGCGCTCATGGTTTCAGTCGGTTGAATTGTGTTGTAGAGCATTACAAAATACTTCAAAATACACAATAGATTACAACGCAAAATAAACAAATCTACAATTTTTAAAAGTCGCGAAGCTTTTTGTATAGTTATGTAAAATTGTATCTTTATAATACATTTGGTTTCAATTAGTTGAAAAGTTTCAAATAAAAACTTGTTACATAAATTTGCAGACAGACAGACAATTGAATGCCTAAAATAGTGTTTTCCGTAACCAATAACTCTTAATACGTTTTGATTTTCAATATAGATTAGGAAATTTGGACACTAAAACACTTTAGCGAGGGAAGTTAAAACTAATTAAGGAAGTTACCAAGTTAATTCGCAATATTCATTAAGGGTTCCATAGTTAAAGTACTTAATCTAGTATATAGAATACAAAATTATAATTGTATTATTCGCTTGTCCTATTGGTACGCATCATTTGGCATCCTCATTCGAAATTTTGGAAATTTGTTTAAATTCAATCATTTTTCATACCTTTTTCAAATCAAATTGCAGAAACCTGACAATTTTGCTGCATTAAAAATTTATGTATATCTGAAAATTATTTTAGACGGGTACTCCTTACTTTTTCGAAAACCTTTTTTACTTCCTTATCTTCCTCCAGTAATTGCAAAAGTGAAAAATTTTGTACTTTTCTAAATTTTGATGCGTCCAATCTTTTCCTACCTCACAAAGATATTTTATTGTTATTAATTTCTACCCTCCCCATTCTGTATCGCCCTCTTTTTTTATTCAACGTAAGGGAGGAAGCTAATGATATGCTCCTGACAGCTAAAATTAATTCATTTTTGACTCTAAGTTCAAAAGTTTGTAATAATATGATAATTATGCAAACCAAACGAAAGCCTTAGTTCAGAATATTTCAATCTTTACCGATACGTTTGTAAAAAAATTCTAAGAAAGTAATGTATATACATATTTTTTTTTTGCATAACGTTTAATGAAGGTTCTTAAAAGAAAATACATATATTCATGTGTTGCTCGCATACTATAGGATAAACTATAGCACATAACTATAGAATTACACAAGAAATGTCTATTTGCGTAACTTTATTGGTGGGTTTGATTTTTTGACGATTTTTTCAAAATTTTATTCGAAAATTTAGGGGGTTTCTGAACATTCGATTACGTATAAAAAAATCTGATGTGGGCAACACATGACTTTCCTTATATAATGTAATGAATTTACTACTTTTACAGTAAAAAAATAGGTTTTTCTTATAGTAGATACTAATTCTTTCTAAGATATTAAATTTTCGACAATTAGTCGTCATTTTCATTGATTTAGCGTCATTTTTATCCATTTGGCGAGATTTTCGTTAATTTGGCAATATTTCAAAAAGTCGCCAAGTTGGCGACATTCCGCCAAATTCGTCGCTAAAATCTCGCCAAGCGTTATGGACGAAGAAATAAATTGTTCTTACAGCAGATAAATGACTATTGGCGTTCAAATACAAAAGTATTAATTAAAGTATCTTTTTTCATGAATGGAACGAGCTAGATCCACGAGAATGAGGTCACCCAATTTATCGCATGGTATTACATATGAAAAGTGAACATGTTTCTCAATAGGAATTTTTTTTTTCATTTTATATGACTTTTTAATATTTGTTTTGAAAAATGTGCTATATCTCGAGAACGGTTCATGTTAGCGTTCTAAAATTTATGTCAATCGTTTTCTAATGAAAAATTACAAAAGAAATGTCTATTTGCGTAACTTTATAAGTGGTTTTGAATTTTTGACGATTTTTTCAAAACTTTATTTGAAAATTTAGGGAGGTTCTGAACATTCGATTACGTAAAAAACAATAGGCTTCCAGTGTTTACGGATTGTGATTTTTGTACCAAATTTGGTTCGAATCGGTCTATTCGTTCGTCAGTTATCGTCTCCCCAGTATTCGTCAGTTATCGTCATTTTCAGTTGGTTTTAAAAGTAGTAAATTAACTAATTATTTAATGGTGGTTTTATAGGAATACAGATATTACACCAAGGAAGTTGATATTCGTCTGGTAAGATTCTTTTCTCTACTAAAGTATATTTTCAAATTTTTTTAAATTCTGACATATTATATTTTGTTTTAAAATAATGTTCTTTCATATAACAAATTAAACATCGAATGTTTTATATAACTTATACTAGAAAATGTACTCAGCGTGGCCAGGGAGATAATAAATTAAATTTATGGATCTAAGGATATCACCTCCTATGCTCACCTTCTATGTCACGTGATATGATCGACCACATCTATCCCTCTCTTGAAGAAGACACAGGGACTTTCTATATGAGAGTTTTCAGATGAATTTAATTGTGAAAAATTAACAAACAAAGTTACAACAAAGGGAATTGAAGTTTTGTAGAGCTAAGGCATGACACTTCACGATGATAAAATTTGAAGAATCTGCCTCTAAGAGTTAATTATTGACCTAATTTTGAATTTGGGCATTACGTCGATTTGAAGTCAAAGTTATGAAATCGTTTTATTTTAATTAAAAAAAAATAAATAAAGTTACGACGAAGAAAATCGAAGTTTAAACTTAACACTTCACGATGACAAATGTTGAAGACCTTGCCTAGAAAATGTATATTTATTTTTAATTTTATTTTTGAGCAATACGTCGAAAAAGTGTAAAACACGAAGTTTTCATTAGAACACCGCGAATTTTTCAGGGAATGCTTATAATAACGTTAAAATCTTATATTTCAAATTTATCTCAGTAAAACTGGAAAATTTAGAAATATGTCTTTTAATCGCCTAGTTGGACCGGCTCCCGCTGTCTGACCTTTGCAATTCCATGAGCCTCGATAAACCATAAACAAGACAAAAGAACTCGTTTCTGGTCTGAATGAGTTTTTTCGCGTTTCTCGGGATTTTTAAAAATCGGTATATAAAAAATATAACTAACGACTTTATCGAAAATCCAGGTTTTAAAGTAAGGTTTTAATCCAGTTCAAAAATGAGGGTTTTACAAATATTTAAAAATCCATTAAATGCTTCGAATTTTTTAAAGTCTCGGGCCCCTCTTTTATTCGATACCTACGTTAAAAAAGAAAAAAAAAACTAGGCCGAGTAGGGAGGTTTGGAATTACATTTGCTTTCATGCGCTTTTAATAGTATACTTTATCTAAAGTTGCTTCGTTTAGATAATTAACTAGAAACTCTACGGATTTACATGAACATAAATTTCATATTTAATACATAATTTAGATTTATTTTTATACGTATCCGTTTGAAACATAATTTTAATCACAAAATATTTATTTTTTAGGGTGATCACATAACAGTAGAATGCACATATGATTCAGCTAAGAGATCTGGAACGACCTTTGTAAGTAGTTGATCAAAAGAACACGAATGAACGAATGAAATGATGAAAAAAGAAGCTGCAAATATTAAGCAACATATCCTGCAAGCACACGGGAAATTAATATTTTTTTACATTACAAATTCGAATGTATCAGCTTTTAAGGGGGTTATTAGGTTTATTTGATTGACAGGCACCATTGAAGAAAAAATGAAAAACCATTCACATTCAGCTGAATTTTATTAAATCTCCTTAAATTTTATTAATTTTAATTGAATTTCTTCCGTCGGTATTGGATAATTGACAACTCAATGTTCATTGAATGTTCTCTATGCAATAACACCACAAAATGCAATGAAGCTGTTTCCAAATGGCACTATTAAATACACCTATCCAAAGAACTAGGATAGGTGCATAAAAACTGTCCAGAAATCTACCAGAATATAATGTTTTGAGCATTATGCTTAACACGGAACTGTCCGGGAATATGACGGCAAGGGACAGAATATGGAACATTTTCGGTCATACTAATGAGGAGATTAAATAAACACTGTGTGGTGCAATCATTTTGAAACGCTATGGTAGAAGATCGCATGGACCAACATTCACCAGACCTGGCTCGACAGTACCAATACTCAAACCCTGCCCAAAAAACCATTGAATCTCGGTCTGAAACCATTGAATCTGGTTCGAAATGATTTTATTCAGATGTGTTGAAACATGAATTTGTTAAATTTTTGCAAAACAATTAAGATAAATTTATCTTTACATAGCTGAAACCAATGTAGTTGTGTCATGTACTCCACCAAATAAATTAAACACCTTCGGCCCGACATAACTCGACTTTTTAAAATTCAAGCACAAGCCCGGCCCGACCCTAAAACTTTTAGAAGAATCAGGCTCGACACGGCCTGCGGGTACTGCTCACGTCTTCGGACGAGCCGGTCGTTCTGGGTTTTCGACGGCCTGCGGGTAGAGCCGGGACTAAGCTAGCCGGGACTAAGTAGGGCCGGGACTTCTGGCTCAAATCCGAGCAGACCTCTACTGTATGGATCACACTAATTTCAGCAGTGACGTGAACAAGAATTTCTCTTAGGACATGTTAAGCAATTTTTGGGAGGACTTACCTATGCCAAAAAGCATAATTCAGGGTTCAGAGTTTTTCTTTTACAAGTATCCAGGGATAGGCAGCGATGACTCCCATACTGCCCTTTGTGCATGCCATTGAATAAGAGATAATTTTTTCATGCAAAGAAACCACCTCAAAATAATTTTTTCTTGCATTAAATTAGAATCTGTTTATAAGTTGATCCGGGCCATCTGTGGGACACATGATGATTTCCAATTTGCTTGAAGAAATCTGACGTGTGCACCATACGACTTTTCTTGGCTGGCCGCACGCAGAAAGAGACGATATGACTCGAGACGAGTTAATTTTGGGCAACTCGAGGAAGAAGTTAATGTGGTTTGTTATGGGTCAGTCGCACACCGATCGAAACGTTCAGAGACTAAAACACAATCGTTAAGGTACTTGGAATTGCGTTTCTCTCGTGGGAGCTCGAGACATTTCGATTTACATGCGTTTCATCTTACGTGCATAACCAGATATGCTAGGTGTAACCAGGCTCCCAGGCGCCAGAAGAACCATCATCGCTCACTAGTCTACTCGCGTGAGACTAAACAGTGTTTGTTTGAAATGAAACTAGATTCTATCCTTGGTTCAGGTAAGGCTGGCATCATCATTCGATTTCCAGCCTAAGGATCTGTCCAAAGAGGATGCTATTGACCATCTATTATGAGATGATGGTTCTTCTTTACTTTCCTTATATACATAATATAATGCATAGAGAAAGTATTATGACTGAGTTGAAAGTTTGAATTCGAGTTTTCGACGGAAGACCACATTTCAAACACACCTGAACTCGAATCGAACGCTTTGAGGTGATGTTTGTGCGTGTGTGTCTCGCGAGTCTTTGGAATCAAATCTCATGAATGAATGATGCGTTTCGGAAAACATTAGTAAGATTATCGCAATCTGTGAATACTGGAAGTTTAATCATTTTAAACGTCATCAAATGTTCGGAAGATCCACAATTTTTAAATGAATGCTTAAAAAAATATTCATTAAAAAACAAGGATACTTAAAATAATCCAAAATAAGTAATAATTTCATATGTAATATTTCATCACAAAACGAATGATACAATATTTAGAACGTTAGCATAAACATTTCTCGAGACATTTTTCAAATAAATGTATCTAAAAGATTATATAATATTGGAAAAGAAGCAAATATCATTAAATAAGTTGATGGTCCTTTATATGTAATACTAGCAGCATACCCGTTCTTCGTACGGAGAATATAATATAAAGAAACTTGAAATTCATAATCATGCCCAAATTCTTATAGTATACTAAATGACATGTTTAATCAAAATATTCTGTTAAAATATTTAATATAATGCTCCTAGAAAGAAGTTTAAGAATATCTGTTCTCGCTATATAAAATTATCTTCATGGACATATCTGAAGAATTAAACATCTTGGACCCCTTATGTAAGCAAATATAAAAAAAAATATGGAATTGAATCAATATATGCAAAATAAAAGCGTTAAAATTGTATGGGACCCGTACTAATTATATACGCGAATATTAGAAAATATAACCTGTATTAGTAGATTACATGTATAAATTGAAAATACCAATAAACCCGTAATCTTTAAATCTGAAGACAGTCATTTATTCCAATATATGTCAAAATTAAAGTGCTAAAATTACATGGTAAGATATACACGTACTACTTATAATGTCCGATTATTAGTAGAAGATTACCCGTTTTGCAATATGAGTCACAAATGTTTTTTGGTAAAATACAACAGACGACGTAATAAATTGAATATATAATTAATCCCCTTAATCTTCATACCAGAAGACTGTACTTGATTCCAATATATATGCCAATATATGTCAAAATATATGCCAATATACCTGTACTACTTATATTCTCGTAGGTCAGAAGATATACCCGTGCATTCCTAGAAGATTACTCGTACAACGTACAATATGCGTGTGTCAGCAATTTTTGCCGCAATAAAACAATGGCGTAATAACTTAAAAATATCAATAATCCCTGAATCAATAATTCCGGAAAATATCAATAATAATAATGTTTAAACCTGAAGAGTATAATTGATATTATCCAGTCCAAAATGAAATGGCAATGAAATTTATTTTATATACATATCTTCATTATTCAAATCGGAAAGGATTTAATAAAAATCGTCTGCCGCATAAACACATTGGATTTAAATCCGTTGCTAAGCGACATGATATCATTTGCCTCAAATAAATTGGTAGAAAAAATATCGTCTAAATAGTTATATTTCTATGAAACATTTGGCTACAGTTTCGTCAAATTAGCGACATTTTAAAAAATCGCCAAATTTATCGCCAAGTGGGACTGTAGAACTGACAGTTCCACTTTGCGACAAATTGACGAAATATCATCACAATAGTATGCCCTAACAAAAAACAATTAATATCATTTATGTAGCGCAATTTTATCAATTTCAAGATATTTTTATAGATTTGAAAACATTTTTATCAATTTGGTGACATTTTAAAAATTCGCTAAATGTATTACTAAGTAGGATGGTTGGTCTGACAGATAAATGCTAACCAAACATCATTTCAGTACTCTCTTCTAACAAAACAAAAAAAAATTTCATTGATATGTAGAAGACCCAAGCCACACGACCAACCCGAAGGTTTATGGCAGCTGTTTGTGTATCGTTTATATCAATTTGGCGACATTTCCGTCAATTTGGCAAAGTTTAAGAAAAGTTGTCAAATTAGCGATATCCCTCCAAATTCGTATCTTTGAATTTGCAGATCTGAATGAAACATTCTTATCCCGTTTCAATATACTAAATGAAAACACTACAATTGTATTAGAAGATATACCCGCTCTACTCTTTTTCTGTTTCAACAATCGGCTATATGAATTTATTGGCTAAACACAATATATGAGTTTAGTAGCTAAATACGATATAAGCTTGAAAACTCTTTGCCAAAATAAATGAAATTGATGTACGCAGTCAGCAATTAATATAATTAAAAGAAAAATCAAACCGTCCATTCATAAGATATACTTTTATATCCATTTATCCATTTATTTATTATTTAAATCGAAAAAAAAAATAATAAAAACATTAACAAACACATTTAATTTAATTGCGATGCCGAGCAACATGATATATCCTCCTAAAATGTTAAAATTTATTAACCACTAACAGCACACCCGTTATTCGTATAATTTAAAGAAACTTAAAGTTCGCAATCATGTGCAAATTCTGTTAAAATATTAAATTTATTGCTCCTAAAGAGAAGTTTAAGAATATATGTTCTCACTATGCAAAATTATCTTCACGATCAGATCTGAAGAATAAAGCATCCTGCCCCCTTTTGTAAGCAAATTTACAGAAGAAAAAATAGGAATTGAATGAATATATGCAACCCCGTACTAATTATATTGTCGCAGATCAGAAAATATGCCAATGTGTTAGTAGAAGATTACCCGTATTACAATATGCGTCTCAAACTTATTTGCCAAAATAAAAGAGATGACGTAATAAATTGAAAACATCAATAATATCCGTACTCTTTATACCAGAAGGTCGTAATTGATTCCAATATATGCCAATATATATCAAAACATATGTCAATATACCTGTACTACTTATATTCTCGTAGATTAAAAGATATACACGTGTATTTGTAGAAGATTCGTACAACATACAATATATGAGTTTAAACAATTTTTGTCATAATAAAATAATTGCATAATAACTTGAAAATATCAATAATCCTTGAATCAATAATCCCCGAAAATATAAATAATAATAATTTTTAAACCTGAAGACCGTAATTGATATTATCCAGTCAAAAATGCTATAAGAAAAATCAAATCGTTCTTTTCTAAAATATATTTTTATATCCATTTATTTATTATTCAAATCGAAAAAATAATTATTAAAGTTAACAGACAGATTTAATTTAATTGCGTTTCTGAGTAACATGATATAAGATAGAATCGTATAACATGTTAAATATGTCATGTCTTATAACATAAACTGCGAAATTAAATAACGATTTTGATTTCTCTATACTTCTCATTGTTCCGTAAAAGCGTGTTTTAAATAAACCATGAACCATGGAGATAGATTTCCCCTTTAAATCATGCTTCAAACAATTCATGTTTTCAGAAAGTGACTAATTAACGCAAAAAATCTCCCATCAAACTCAGAGATTAAATTTTAATTCACTTTCAAACGATTTTCAAGCTTTTCGTTTGGATAAACCACGGAGTTAGGGAGTAGAACTCCTAGGAAAAAGTTCCGTTTTTCATTAATATCTCGACAACCCCAGGTCTTAGAAACTCGAAACTTGGACAAAATTTATGGGGGGATATTTCAAGGCTATTCACCAAATTTCATTAAATTCGGTTCAGCCGTTTTTCCGTGATGATGAGACAAACGAAAATTTCGTTTTTTACTAATATCTCGAGAACCACTGGTCGTAGAAACTCAAAACACGGATATAATTTTAAGTGGGGCTATTTCTGGGCTACCCACAAAATTTCATCAAATTCGGTTCAGCCGTTCTCCCGTGATGGTGTGACAAACAGACAGACAGACAGACAGACAGACAGACAGACAGACAGACAGACAGATTTTCATTTTTATTTATATAGATTATGGAAAAATGGTTGATCTAGCTCGCTCGATTCATGAGAAAAGGTTTTTATCGACTAGAACTAAAACCATCGGTGAATACTACATAAGAAATGCCCTCCTCCCCGTCTGCTTGTCTATATGTAATGCTTGGAGACAAACTTGGTAAAATATCGCCGACTTGGTGACTTTTAAAAATGTCGCCAAACTGACAAACTCGAAATGGTGAGAAGTGAAGTTTAATTAATAAAAATTCAATATTTTGGAGAATGAAGCTCAATTTCTTTGATAATCCAAGTCGCTTTAATATTCTTGATGTAGTAAACGTCATGTGCTGTCCACATCAGATCTTTGATTAATGGGTTCAAAATTTGTGAACTGGCCTTTTCTCCTCCAAACATGGCAGATAATGATATTTACTTCTTAATCACTCATAATATTGACTAATAATTAATCATTGGATTATTAACCATCGGAAAAATTTAGACATGCCGTAGACGGTTTGAAGCAAAACCTTTCATCCCTGACATTTTTGTCTCGACCCGATTCGACGTTGACAGTTTCGTCTCTTCCTGTGTGCGGGCATCCTTATAGATAAAATAAACTTCGATTTTGTGGAAAGATAATAACACCAATTACTACTTTTTAACACTTTACAACAAAGTTGAAAAGTGTTTATGACTTTGTTCATTCTGTCTGTCTGTCTGTCTGTCTGTCTGTCTGTCTGTCCGTTAGCACGATAACTGCCGTAAAAATGCCTTAATCAAAATGAAATTTTAGTATGTTGTTCAGACGGTCTATAGGACCTATGGGAATATAAATGAATAATATCACCCAATTAGTTTTGGATTGAACCCGGGTTGAAAAAATGGAATACATTGAGCCCTATGGGACCTAATTTTTCAAGCATTTTTTAAGTGGATTTAAAATTCACAAATTGCTTCGAAAATTTTAGGCAATATTCAAATTGTTCCATAAAATATATAAAAAAAAATTCAGCGAAATATATTCAGTAGTTTTTAAAATAAAAATTAAAATAATAATAACACCTCTTATATGAAGCGATCACGTGTCCATGATATGAAACGATCACATGACCCACTTCAAAATGATATATGGCATCCATCTTGTCTCAAAATCGTGATTTTTAAAGTTCTTTCTAATTCATATTGAGTGTTGTATCCATTCTAAAACTACTTTATTTTGGCCTAAATTCTGTGCATCTACATACTTTAACAACGCAATGACAATATATTTCAGTTTAAATGCTCATACAAATTTGATTATTTCTACTATTAAGCCTATTTTTCACCTATGTAAAATGTAAACAGCAAAATATGTAGAATGAGTTGTATTAGAATCGCTGTAATTCTTTAACACAAAATCATTTAGTCCATGGAGTCTGCATGGCTGATATGAATGAAATATTCATTGATTTTAGAAAGAGAAGGACGATAATTTTCGATGAAGTTTTACGCATAGAGTTTTACTTACTTGTAGCTCCATGGTCTTAATTTTTAAATAATATAAATTATTATAGTATTGTGATGAATGACATGAATGGGGGAATTATTTATGAATGAAATGTTGCTTTTATAGAGAGAGCCAGGCGTGTTATTTTTTCTATGACGTCATTTGAATGGATTTCAGTTGTTTTCGATGAAGTTTTCAAATATAATAAATTATCGTAGTATTATGATAATTCTAAAATTATTACCGAGGAATGTATCACATTTTAGAGATGTTTAAACCAGGCAATTTATATTTTAATGCCGTCATTTGAATGAAGTTAATTTTTTTCGATGAAGGTTTAAGGTTTCAAATATAATAAATTAATGTAGTATTGTGATAAGTTTTAAAATATTACCGAGGAATGTATTGCATTTTAGACATGTTTAAATAAAATTGCATTGAAGTTGGAAAGTGTTTCATAATCAATGCTTTAAGCATGATTGATCTTTCTTGTTCATAATTTACTCTCGCTGAAATTCAATAGAAAAATTTCACGTTCCTCTGCTTCGTAGCGCAAAAACTGTAGCAAACAAAAATATGAAATTTGGTACACTTATATACAAAGGTTCGGGGAATACGCTAAAATAAATAGTTTTTAACACTTTACAACAAAGTTGAAAAGTGTTTATGACTTTGTTCATTCATTCTGTCTGTCTGTCTGCCCGTTAGCACGATAACTGCCGTGAAAATGACTTAATCAAAATGAAATTTTAGTATGTTGTTCAAACGGTCTGTAGGATCTATGGGAATCTAAATGAATAATATTATCCAATTAGTTTTGGGTTGAACCCGGGTTGAAAAAATGAAATGCATTGAGCCCTATGGGACCTATTTTTTCAAACATTTTTTAAGCGGATTTAAAATTCACAAATTGCTTCGAAAATTTTAGATAATATTCCAATTGTTCCATAAAATATATAAAAAAAAATTTAGCGACATATATTTAGTAGTTTTTTAAATAAAAATTAAAATAATAATTACACCTCTTATATGAAGCGATCACATGACTATGATATGAAAAGATCACATGACCCACTTCAAAATGATATATGGTATCCATCTTGTCTCAAAATCGTGATTTTTTAAATTCTTTTTAATTCATATTGAGTGTTGTATTCGTCCTAAAACCACTTTGTTTGCTTAAATTCTGTGCATCTACATACTGAAACAACGCAATTACAATATATTTGAGTTTAAATGCTCATCCAAATTTGATTATTTCTACAACGAAGCCTTTTTTTCACTTATGTAAAATGTAAACAGCAAAATATGTAGAATGAGTTGTATTAGAATTGCTGTATTTCTTTAACACAAAATTATTTAGCCCATGGAGTCTGCATAGCTGATATGAATGAAATATTCATTGATTTTACAAAGAGAAGGACGATTTTTTTCGATGAAGTTTTAAGCATAGAGTTTAATTACTTGTAGCTCCATGGTCTTAATTTTTAAATAAAATAAATTATTATAGTATTGTGATGAATGAAATGAATGGGAAAATGTTATGAATGAAATGCTGTTTTTATAGAGAGATCCAGGCGTGTTATTTTTTCTATTAAATAAATTAATTAAAAATATCATCGAGGAATGTATCGCATTTTAGAGATGTTTAAACCTGGCAATTTATATTTCAATGCCGTCATATGAATGAAGTTCATTTTTTTCGATGAAGGTTTAAGTTTTCAAATATAATAAATTAATGTAGTATTGTGATAAGTTTTAAAATATTACCGAGGAATGTATTGTATTTTAGACTTGCTTACATAAAATTGCATTGAAGTTGGAAAGTGTTTCATAATCAATGCTTTAAGCATGATTGATCTTTCTTGTCCAATTTAAACTTAAGTTTAAAAAATATTTAATGTCAAAGTCAAGATATCTGAGCTGCGAGTTTCAAATATTTTTAAGCGAATTTAAAATTCACAAATTGCTTCAAAAGTTTTAGGAAATATATTTAAATTATACCATAAAATATATAAAAAAACTTTCAGCAAAATATGTTCGGAAATAAAAATTAAAATAATAATTACACCCTTATTATATTAAGAGATCACGTGACCCACTTCGAAATAAAATATGGCATCCGTCTTTTTTTTCCCAGTATAAAAATCGTGATTTTTAAAGTTTTTTTAAATTTATATTTAGTGTTGCATCCGTGAAACCGCTTCGTTTTTGCGTATTTTCAGTGCATCTATATTCTGTGTTAACGCAATTACAATATTTTTGACTTTGAATGATCATTAAACTTTGGTTATTTTTGCAACGAAGTTTAATTGTAATAGATGCAGAATGTAAACAAGTGATTGTAAGATCAATTGCATAAGAATTGTTGAATTTTTTCACGCAAAATTATTTAGCTCCGAAGTCTGGAATATAAGTGATATGAATGAAATATTCATTGCTTTTACATAGCGAGGCAGACGAGTTATATTTCGATGACGTCATTTGAATAAAGTTCATTTTTTACATGAAGTTTTAAGTTTTCAAATGTAATAGATTACTGTAGTACTGCGATAATTAAAAAAATATCCCCACTGAATGTATCACATTTTAGAGATGTTTAAATAAAATTGCATTTCATTTTGGAAAGTGTTTCATAATCAATGCTTTATGCATGATTGTTTTAATCCTTTCTTGTTTTAATTTCGATTTAGTTTGCGAGTTATTCTACTTTTTATGTACTTCTGAAGTAAAAAATATTCTTCCGTATTGGCATGTCTCTTGAGTTTCTCTGAAATTTGGTACATTTGTAGAGAAATAATAGAGAATCATGTTAACATAAACCGTTTTGCGACTTAAATACTAGTGTGACTAGAAATAGCTCGTGAAGCTCTATGAGGGAGAGCGAGTTAAGGGAGTAACGAAGAGCAGCAAGCAGGTGCGGAGCATCTAGTACATCAATGCAAGCCACAAGGATGAAAAAAATCCATCTTATCTTACGGTGGCGAAAGTTTGTTGTTAAGTAAACAATGTAGGCTTTGTTCCATAACTTGTAGCTCTTAGACTTAACAAGAGTGGATAATTTTCTAGCTGTATGCGTGCACTGTTCTTTTAGGTAGGCCAAGACTATATCAAACGGGATTTATATTAAATGGGGATTTTTTTTTCATACTTTAAAATCTGTAAAGACTCTAATGAACGCAAACTGTTCGGCCTTAGCTGATGCTTGCAACTCGTGGAAGCAATATATAGTAGAATGTTCGTGTTTGTCCAGTTTAATGTAAACTCAAATTCATTTTTTATAGTGTATTGTTAAATCAATTTTACACTTGTTTTCTTTTATTTGCACACAGGGAGGCGAAAGTACACAAGAAGAAATGTGTTTGGCTTTTGTTTTGTATTATCCACGTATCAACAGGTATGCTTCACTAAGTGTTCCTACGATTGAAAACATCGACCTCGCTCTTAATACAAAGTGAGTAATTTGTTAATACGATATATATCCTCTATTTTTACTTGTTCACTGGGTTTATGGTATTCGTAGTAACTAACTATTGCCATAATCCGAAACAAGCATTTGTTTGGGTTAATTTGGGCTGGATGCTTAGTCCTGAAAAAGAATCTAAAATTAGCCATCATCCTAGGTCTAGTGCTGTGCTTCTCTTTTTTTCAGCATAGTGATCGTGTTTTAACTGATTTCGTAAACTTATCGTTTTAATGGGATATGCTAGGCCGTCAGATTCGGGCACCGCGAAATATAGCAGATCTGGAGCAACAATTGAGGAATGTCTGGCAGAATGTATCGCACGATGACATTAGGAAACTTTATCACTCCTTACCTAGACGTATACACTTATGCATTGCCGCCAAGGGGGGGGGGGGTTCACCAATTACTGATTTGAAAATTCAATGTGCAATTGCTTACAATTGCTGGACCCTGCTGTCTTGATTTTGTAATCATTTCATTACCTGTGTATAAGCTGTACGCATATTTAATTTCAATAAAAACAGTCACTTTCTTTATGGTGCTTCGTTTTTTTTTTTTGCAAAAGAGGGTATATCTGTTTGTGTGTATGTGTATGCATAGGTGCCTAAGGTATATAGGTACCTACATAGAGACCATATATACCTGTATGATCTGGTATATACCTGTATGATCTAGTGATGCCCGCCTATAGAGGAGGGCAAGGGGACATTCCTCTTTCTGGAACTCTCAAGGTCACAAAGGGGGGTATCAAGCTAGTCGATGTTGTGTGTCTTATCCTTGCATTTTCACCCTGCCCTTGAGAGGCCCTGGAGCTCTATGGGTGCTCATGTGTGTGTGAAATGAAAACTCATAAATGAATACCTGTATCGTCTTGAAATTTTATATGTAGATGCGTTATGTGAAAAACTTGAACTAGATTGACTTTTATGCAATGTGCATGATTTTTTTTAATGTGCATGGGTCATTTGCAATGTGCATGTTCCAAATAATTCATACATGAGTTATTTGGAATTAAATACTTTCCTGATTTAGCTCCGATAACTGTTGTCTCCATTAAAGGCTGATACTTTTACGTATTTGTTTTATGCTGTTTTACAAAGAAAGGGTAAAACTAGAGGATCGGGAGAGTTTCGAGATTTGGCCTGCGAAGCAAGTGGTGGAGGTTTGATCTCTGAGTTAAATTATTGCATTTAAAAAATCTGAATTCATAAATACAGAATATGCATAGTTCATCATTAAAATTTGGTCCAAATAGCTTTAGCAGATGTCACTGATATTGACAAAATCTCGTTTGTTTCAAACCCCTTCTGTACTCATTGAGATTATGAAGGGTCAACGATTTGACACTCACCCACAGGCCCACAAATGTCATTTCAGGTATTTAGGAACCTCTTCGATGTATTTAGGAACCTCTTCGATGTATTTAGGGTAAAAACTCATAACTTGACTTATATTTTAATAAAGATTACCGTAAAAAAGTTTGATTAATCAACTTCTAAAAGTTTGTCTAAGAAAATTGGCTCTAGTCATGATGACTAGCACCACGGAGAGCTATAGGAAAGGAAATGTATTGTTTTCTTCTGACTTGCCGCGCGATTAAAGTACTAATTTTTGTATACTTCGTTCGTAAAACAAATTTAGTTATGAAATATTGGTCAAGTAATGCTACAAATTCATATTTCATTCTCATGATCAACTGTAGCGGAACATATAATAATTTTCTGCGACATACGCTTCATTTGGAAGGGGGAGAAATAATACCCAAAGGACTTACAGACGTGATTTCGTAAAAGACTTACAAATGTGATTTAGTAAAAGATTAACCAAAGTGATTTCGTAAAGGACTTACAAGCGTGATCTTATAAAGGAATTACAATCATGATCTCTTAAATGACTTACAAGGGTGATTTTATAAAGGACTTACAAGTGTGATCTCTCGTAAAGGACTTACAAGTGTGATCTCGTAAAGATTTACAAGCGTGATCTCATAAAGTATTTACAAACGTGATTTCGTAAAGAACTTACAAGCGTGATCTCATAAAGCAGTTCTCCCCAACCTTTTTTATCGCCGCGGACCGGTCAACGTTTGATAATTTTACCGCGGCCCACTGAGGGGGGGGGGGGGCGTTGATTGTTTATATTAAAGATTGTTTTGATTTAACAATTTTAATTTAATTGTATTTAAACATGCCTTCAAAATAAAATATAGTTACACCAAAAAATGAATATAAAATGGTTTAACATTTTAACTCACTAGAATGCTAAATCAATGAGAACCCTGAGCTTGTTTCTTTGCAACGAGACGGTTCCATCTGGGGGTAATAGGAGACAATGACACCCGAAGTGTATTGCTTATGTCCAGTTTATTCCGTTGTTTTGTTTTGGTTGCTGTCACTGCAGAAAACCCCGCTTCACACAGATGGGTTGTCGGAAATGGCAATAGGGATTTAAGTGCTGTGGTGGCAATCTCAGGGTATTCCGCCATGATTTTAATCCAGAACACCGGCAGAGTTGTTGTCTCAAACGTAGTTTTAAGGCCGCCGTCATTTGCAATCTCCAGCAGTTGATCTTCTTCTTGCACAGGCATGTTAGATTCGCCTGATTTGTTGACACATGGGTCGCGGATCCATTCCTTACCAGTTCGTGGGTCTTTTGTGGTTGGGAAGTAGCGCTCGAACTCTTTTAAAAGCAAAGACAGGTGATCGTGCACCAACTGGGAGAATGAATGTTCAGGGTCAGTCTCGCCTAAAATCCCCGCTAATGTCTGAAACATGTCCAAAATGCCTCTGTTCACGCGCCGTCCCCACAACTTCAGTTTGGCTTTAAATGCAGCTACTTTGTCTGCCAACTTGAAAACAGTTGTCATTTCCCCCTGAAGGCACAGTTCATTGAGCAGGCTGAATATGTCACACAGGTAAGCCAGTTTTGCGACCCATATCTTGTCACTGAAATGTGCTGCCAGCCGTGACTTCTTTTCTGAGAGAAATCTTTGCAATGGCTCTCGTAATTCAAATACTCTGATTGGCGATTTTCCCCTGGATAACCATCTTATATCTGTGTATAAGAGAAGGCATCTGTACTCTGCGTCCAGCTCCTCACAAAGCTGTTAACAACACGCACATGCCCTTAACAAAGCACAATCAAAGCACATGCCCTTAACTCGCGCCTGTCACAAACAGGCGCGAGTTAAGGCGCGAGTTGTGCTTTGATGTGGTTAATAACTTTAACGACATCAATCAATACGCTGTTAAATTCCGGTGACATTTTTCGGCTTTCCAGCATTTCCCTGTGAATGAGACAATGCGTAGATTCACTCTCAGGTCCAACCTCCTTAATCCGGGCAATTAAACCAGACAGTCGTCCGGTCATGGCAGCAGCTCCGTCTGTGCATATGCCGGCACAAAAGGACCATTTTAGTAGTCCTGATATATAACCATCCAGTGACTTGAACAGTTCTGCTCCTGTGGTGTTGGTTGGCAAAGATAGTGCACATAACAAATCCTCATGCACATCCTCCTGATATAGATATCGCACATAAACAAGTAGTATTGCCTTGTTGTCGATATCTGTAGATTCGTCAACCTGGAGTGCGTACCACGGTGATGTATTAACCCTCTCCAACAATTGTGTCTCAATGTCTTCTGCTATTTCCTCAATGAGCCTAGTCACAGTGCTAGCCGACAAAGGCACATGTGCTATCTTTTCCACAGCAACCTCTTCTAGAAGTTCACGGCAAATGTCCTTTGTGGAGGGCAAGATCAATTCTTCACCGACAGTGAATGGCTTTTTAGCCTTAGCAATACGGTTAGCTACCAAATATGATGCTGTCACTGCATACTCTTTTATTGATGTGGTGCCCTCATAAATGTTTCCTGTCCTTCGTGTTCCCGTTTTTTTCTTTCAAAATACTCCAGGGGATTGTCTTTTAACCCAGGGTGCTTGGCGTTCAAGTGGCGAAGCAGTTTTGAAGGTTTCATTGCCTCATTAGAGAGCTGGTCGCCGCAAACTATGCAGAGCGGTTTTGGTGTGTGGGAATCACCTGTCCCGATAAATCCATATTTCAAGTAGGACTCATGGTATTGTCTGTTAAAAGTTACATGTTTCTTTGATGTTGAAGGCTCTTCTTCTGTCTCTTCACTGGGCCTTTTCTTTTTCCCAAGGAAACTTTCTAACGACGTCTGTTTCGTACTTATTTTTGCTAATTTGTGGTTTAAATTTGAGCAAACACAATATACACGTACACCAAGCACTGTTAAACATGAGAAAGTACCGGTGAACAGAGAGAAGAGCGATACTCACCTTCTCTTTACCAAAGCTAGAACGCCACTGCTGCTTGCAGCAGCTCAGCTCCAGACGTCAACTAAAACCGCCCTGGTATCACGATATTTTGCGCATGCGCGGTATTGGTGCGGCTTTAGGTGACGTCTCTCAGCTCCCGGTTAACCTCTCGTCCATGGAAAGTCGCACAAACCCGAGAGAAATATACCACAGTAAATAAAATGGAAATAATTTAATGTTCCTTGGGCGGCCCGGTACCATTTGATCCACGGACCGGTACCGGTCCGCGGCCCGGGGGCTGGGGACCACTGTCATAAAGGACTTACAAGCGTGATCTCTCGCAAAAGACTTAAGAGCGTGATCTCGTAAAAACTTACAAGCGTGATTTCGTAAAGGACTTACAAGCAGGATTTCATATATAAACAGTGTCAATGCCATTGCTTTCATTTTTATTCAGTTTACTGTTTTGCTAATCCTTTTCTTAATCTCTGACGAAAAGTTGCTCATTTTTTCTTGTCATTTAAATTTTGATGGTATGATTTTTACTTCCAGTTTAACTACAAAGAACTATGAAGAAATTTACTCCACTTTATCACACTACAACTTTAAAAATGCAAATATAAAGCAAGTGGAAGACCTCATGATGCACAAAGAACATAACACTCACTGCTACCTAGGCAATGGGTCTAAAAATTCTGTAAGTACATCTTGTGTATTGCGTTTCTTTCTAAATAAAGCCTTGTAGTATATTTATATAAAACTAAATGTTAAAATACGATTGTGTAAAAATTCAAACATCATTTGTGTAAAAATAAGGTTCGTTCTCAACATTGTGATCTTGACCTGAAAATTTTGAGCTTAGTGATATTCTCAGGGCGGCGAACTTTAACATTTTACAGGTTCAGACAAAGTTTACATAAAATACAGCTTCAGCAAGTTAGACTGAACTGAATACAAAAAGTCAGACGAAATGGCATACATAATGAATTCAAAAGTCTGTACAAAAATTTTGAAAAATTGCAACATGAGTCTAAATCATTACAATTATAGCGTGTTACCATTCACATTAAAGGGCTTGATAATCTTTCAATTGATATAATACTTACTCAATTGATATAATACTTACTAGAAAATCTTTCAATTGATATAATACTTGAAAATGTGCCCCGCAGGGAGGGAGGAGGCGAGTAATTTTCCCTCAAGGACTAATGACGTCACGAACAAAACATTGTATCGCAGATATTTTTCACAGTAATGATTGAAAATATAAAGTCTGGTGATCATTTAGACATAAATAAACCCTTTTACGTATTATTATATTATGTCAAATTTTTTCTTATGCTGCCATGTTAAGTAAATATGAAATTTCAAGTAAATTTCGAAGTTTTCACTCAAATTAAAAAAAATTCTATCTAGTTCTAGATGTTTTGATAATAAACCCGGATATAAAGTTTTATAAAAATTCATTCATATTTGTGGCCGCTATTTTATGCAGAAGAAATCGACTACAGATATACATACAGACATCTCTCCAAAAATAGTCTAAACGTGTTCAGGAGGTCTTCCTATTAACATCAAAATCTCGAAATAGAAAATTTTTGTGAAAATAATACTTTCTCAATACTACGTAAGAGAAAGTAAAAATTGAAAGCAGCAAATTCGATGACATTAAAAAAAATAATTAATGTTTTATTTTGGACGATAAAAATTAAAATATTGCATGTATATAAAAATAAAGAAAGAAATTTTGAATTTGAGCCTGTAGAGGTCAGGCACTGCCCGCATCATATTTTTTCCTTATGGAAGAAATAACACAAAAGGATGAGTAAGAGAAACCTTCTGCATTTAACTGAATAAGGTCGTGAAATTGCATTTAAACTCTTTCACGACTGCGGAACTAGCCATCAGTACGCCACCAATGAATGGGTTCTCGTGCCATTAGTGCACACATACTGTACACGTTAATTACTTTACTTTTAACTATGACACCTTACAAAAAGGTCCGGCCATCCATTAAATTGCTCCATGTCTTTGGATGAGTCGGATGGTCTGGGCTTTCGACCTTACAAAAAGGTAGAAAACAAATACACTTTACTGGTGTCAAGTATTTTTTCTTGTGCGCAAGTTAATGCATGATGTCCAATTCGCGTATCTTTATTGCAAATGTTGCAAGCCAATGTGACACCTTTAGTGGATGCCGGATATAGCCAGCGCTAGCCAGGGTGAAGCATTTAGTGGATGCCGGATATAGCCGGCGCTAGTCGTGAAAGGGTTAATGTCCTGGTATGTATATAAATCCATGATTTTTGTCAAACACTAACATGAAAACTGTTTGAAAAAGTGGTGCACTTCTTAATAACTGACCATTTTTGTTTTTATTAGATCAAATCATTAATATCGTATCCAACTATCCTCCTTATCTACGGTGAAACATCGGTATGTCAAGACCACAGAGAAGCAATGAAGCCTGTGACAAGTGGTTCAACATTGCGAACACTGAAAAGATTATTTATTTTAATTAGTGTATTATTCTTTGTTTTATTTATGTAGAAATAAATTTAATATTCCACAATTTATGCTTCTACGTCATATTATATCATATTTGACAAATAAATATTAATATTTATTTCTAATAATTCACTCAAACTGTCATAAAATAACTGCGGATAAAATCATAGTAATACAGCATAAAAGAAAAATGTGAAGGCAACAATTGGCTTTAGAGTTAAAACTAACCTATTTTTTCATGAAAAGAGAGACAGGGCTACCCATGAAATTGTGGGCCCAGTACAAACATTTATAACGGACCCCCTCCATATATAGTTTCCCCCTCTTTGTGTGAATTCGTTATGACATTTCCAGCCTAAATTATTACGAGTACGTGCCTCTCTGTATCCTGTAGCCCCACTCGAGAAGTTTCCCCTTTATATGCGGCCCTGAGAGAAAAATCAATCACTCCAGATAAAGCTAAAAACACCAAATTAACAAATTTATAGCGACCTTTACATCTCTACTAAAACCCATATTCAGGTGTGTTTTTCGCGATAATGACGAGACACGATGGGTATAGGACTCTTTTTTTTAAGATTTTGCTCAACACGCTAGTTATTAATAGAAACATGGCAGTTGATCCATTTTCAAATTGCCCCTTTTCAAGAAATGTGGCATAATTTCGAAATCGGGAATACGGTTTGATTGTGTTATAAATAAATCACACTTCAACCAGGAAACGTGTAGTAAGTCAAATTTAAATGCCATCTATCTGACTTCGACTAGTGTCACATGATCAATTCAAATGACGGGCATTCTAGAATTGATAAATATTCTATAACAAATTTTTAGACTTGTGCCACTTTCTTAAGAATGTAAAGTGTTCTGAACAAGTACACTCGATTCTACATTACTCGTACTGTGGTAGTTTTTCATAAAAGACACATATCAGCATTTGTATATGTAATCATCTTTTCATACTTTTCTTGTTATAAAAGTGTAGAGCACGGATTAGCAATTTTTTGTTTAGAGTACACTCTTAAAATATTTCGTCAAATCTCGGCGAGATTCTATCTGGTTGAAGCCTGTTAGGGGCAACGGGGATTAAATTACTAAATAGACATCTAAAACAGCAGGGTTAATAACTTATAATTAACTTGTAATGTTTTTTTATAATTTTAATTACCGTATTTAGAAAATTACGAAACATTTTCACTTGCATCTAACTTACTGGTTACAAACATTGCGTATATATTTTGCAATGATTTTGTGTTAACATAATTGCTGCGCCAAAACCCTAATAATTTAACTTTTTTACTCAATTTCAAAAGAGGTGGAAAATTGTACTTTTCTTTTCTGTAAGCTTTTGGGAACTCTTGAAAAACCTCGGGGTCCACAGAATCATGGTTGTGAATCACTGAGTTAGAGGATATAAGAGTTCAACATCTAAACTGAAAGTAGCAGAGTTATGGCTTCACTTCAAGTAAAAATGTAAGAGACACATTGGATCATCCAAGAAACAAGGGTGTAAAGAGTCAAGTAAAGACATATTTGAAATTTCAAGGAAAGGGGCACCACAGTTTTATAAATACGAGCAGCAGTATTCCACCCCCCTCTCGATAGCACGTTTAAATATCCATCTGAAGGACAAATTATTTGCTTCTTAGCATTTTGATACACATTTAAAACATTTTACACGCACATTTAAAGAAGAAAGGTACATGTGTATTTATTTTAAACCGGAGTTGTTTATATATTTCACAATTTTTATTTCTGATTATAAGTATTCGGTGACAAGTCTTGTCTTTTTTTTTTTCATGCATAAAGCTTGGAGATATCTTAAGTGAGCATTGTGAATGCATAGGCCCAGTCAATATCTCGCGGAGGACAACTGAGGAGGTCAGGATTAAGTTTCGCGACTGCTACTGGGAAAACATTAAAATCGAAGCTGTATAATATAGACGATAATGATAAAATTTCTATTTCTCTAAAGTTAGTACTTTAACGATTTTTAAGTTCATAAATTGCGTAAGCAGTGTTTTACTAAAGACTAGTGAAAGCGCATCACCGAGTACAAAGTGCAGCATCACATTTAAATCAGAATATTTTTATGAACAGACGCAATATAAGCAGACGATGTGTGCAGTTTTTAAATCAATCCCTTTAAACTGCGTATCAAATGTTTCAGCATTAGCTTTGTACTGTGAATATTCGTATCAGCTGCTTATTATAAATCAAAAATACGCCATTAGCCACTTTGAGAAGCAAGAATTATTTGAAGGGAAACGCCAGATGTGGCTATGCTGCCAAAGTTGAATCCCTCTTTAAGGAGTTTCTACGATAAACTGTACTATATATAATGTCAGGAAAAATTAAAAGTGCATATAGTGCAAATATTTGACAGCTGTCTTAGACTCATGATTTGCGTTTTGACTCCCGATGATTTACTTGACAGTATCCTAACACGGCAATAAGTGAGTAATGCAGTTTGAAATAACTTCTTAATTTGTCCATTATGTAGCGTTTTTAACATTCGTTGAAAAGCTTAATATATTTTTAAATGGATAATATAAGCTTTCAAAGTTATTTCCACTCATAACTCTTTTTAATACAGCTGCAGCTTTTATTAATAATAAAATAAAAATTTAGAGAAATATTCAAACTTCTTGCTAGTCAGTTATGGCATTTAATAAGATTTTAACTAACGATCTGCGGCTTGATTTCTTAATCCCACTGCCCGATCTCTTTTAACTTTCCCGATCCATTTGAACTTTAAGGCATAACCCGAAGAGTCAATTTAACTTACTTATCCGTAAGATTATATTTCAACATGTAACAAGATTTAGATTTTGAATTGTAAAATATGCTTGTAATTTTTCGGATAAAGTGGATAATTTTTTTAAAACTAATGATCAGAGTTTTATCTTTAACAAATGTACGTAGAAGCCACAATTAGATATTTAGCAATTTAATGGAAAATTTTATTCAAGCTTGAAATGGAAATGAGTTACGTGAAAATACCATTTTAAAATACTGCTGTTATATAACAAAATTATCACATACATTTAAAGAACAAATACTGCAGTAAAACTCATTGGTTTGTTTATGAAACAATGCGGTTTAAAATTCCAAATTTATACTACTCAGTTTATATGTACTCTGTTCTATCCTCATAAATATCATCGCACAATTATTTATACTATAGGTTGCTGAATATTGTTTAACTGAATCTCTGGATGTCTTTGCATAAATACTCAAATAAAATTGATATGCTTTTGTTTTTATCGATTTCTTCATGCAAGCTTTCAATGAATATTGAAAAATAAATGAACAAATATTTATGACAATCGTTATAGAAGAAAATACGATTAGTTACCTCCAATACGCAGAAAACAAGCTGTTTATCAACAAGTATGTATATTAGATCTTGAGTTTAGTTATATTTCACATATGAAAATATATTGACAAACACAGTACAAGAATATAATTCGGCATCTCACGCTCGAAGTTGCCAACGTGAAGTTTGTCAGTTACCGAAACATCTAAAGGGGGAACTGTATTCAAAACTGCGTTGGTCATACGGAATAACGTCACTGTCACTTCAGGCTGATTTGTCCAGGTTAATCCCTTTTCCGAGTGTTACAGATTATTTTATATGCCCTGGATGGTAGCTGATCAGATTGGTTCAACCGGTGGAACGTTCTGAACACAGATTAAGTTGCGCAAACTATGGTCGAAAGTTTTGATTATATGCACTATGGATGCTATGACCGACTAAATACACAGTTTTGTGTTCATAAGCGTATATTGACCAAATGGCCACCATAGAAATAGGATTTCCTATGCGTGTCAATTTAGAATACATTTTTTATTGAAATATAGAAAAATATGCAGACAATTTTGAATACTTATTTTAAAAATTGATTGACTTGAGCCCAAACAAACCTTCGGTTTTATAAAAGGAATTTTATTTCCTAATTACTATTCATAGTGTTGTTCATCAGATTGGCTATATAATTTAACGAATGCTTATAGTTTTTTCCAAACTTTATTATCAAATTAGGTTTGCCGCAAGTATAAGAATATATTTTTTGACTGAAATATTTATGTGTTTGGATAATACTGGAAACTTTTCAAATGAATATTTCAACAGCTTGGATTTAAGTCCGAAATCTACACCGTTGTTTCTTAAACATTTGATTACTGACCGGCTGCATCAGCCTGACGTATGAACAATTCCGATCGTACTGTCAAAAAGAATGTCTGGAATTTTTTTTGAAATATCCACTATTGTTTAAGACAGGCCTTATCTCTATAATGCTTCGAGTTTCCAGTGTAATATTTTGGACAGGATGTTGAGAAAATATTGCAAAAGTCAGTATTCTGAATAGCAACTCGATGTTCCGGTCAATCTGTTTTAGCAGATTTGAATGTGTTTTGACCCGTTTGTTTGACTTTTTGATTCCTTTGTGGTAAGATTGTGGTGAAAAACGTCGCATCACTTGGCCAAAACCTATCTTTTCATTGGATAATTGCTTTGCGTGATGTTACATGATTTACACACAAAGTGATCGGGATGTCAAACGGGAACCCCTTATATGTATATTTACTTTTTGTCGGTATGTACTGAAATAATGAGATTCAGTCTCGATTTTCTGAAATTACGTGTAAAGAAAATGCAAGTGCAAGTTAATGGAGTTGATTTGTAGATAATAAGAATTTCGACAAGATTTCTGTTTACGTTGAGACAAGACTACGGGCTATTATTATGGACTTATATTTATATGTATTTTATCCAATAACTATTGAATAAATAATTCTAAGTTTCCATCGCTGTTGGATAAGCCTAAAGAAGAAAATCAAATATAATATTTTGTAACGATAATTATCTTACATAATAAAATAAAATATGTGTGTGTGTGTCTCGCGTAGAGTAAAATTGAAGTTACTGACAGCCGAGGAAATCTATACAGAGATAGTTGAACCCTCGGAACAGTATACATCTGCGAGATTTTTTGAAAAATTTGGAATTAGTTTAAAAGTTATAAACGTTTAAACTTGAAATTTCGCCGAAATTTTGTTATTTTAAAATTGCATTTATCGAGCAGACAGTAGCGTCCGAGCCGTGGACTTTACTTGCAGAATGTCTTCAGCTAAAGGAGTTTACAGACGAGTAATGGGCTTTAAAATCTAAAACTATAATATTGAATTTTAGAGATATCGTTTTCATTTTTAAACGTGCATTATTTTATGATTATAAGTATCGCGCTTAAAATTGACAAAGATAGGATCAAAACTTGCTAAGATAGTATATAATTCTTTAATTTTACTCACAACTGAATTGCAAGTATCCCATGCGCTTATTTAGGGTGTGGTGTAATAAAATTAAAAATCTGCAAGCAAAAATTTTGAAATAAAGGATGATAGTGTGAAAGCCCCAGGCCGTCCGGCTCGTCCAGAGGACTTGGAGCAACAGAAAGGATGATAGTGTGAAAGAAGTGCTGAAAGTTGCAGGCAAAATGAAGTAAGCAAAATTTTCAGATGCTGTCTAGTCGGCTATCGGGTTTGAAGTTGAAACACATAATACGAAAGGTTTTAGCGAGGATGTAAAAAAGCAGCAAAACTGTTAGAAATGATTTTTAAAGAAAACAATACCACTTCAGCTCATCAGGATAACAATAAAAAAGTTTTGTTCAAGACACAAATTAAAGAGTTGAAAATGCAAATAAATAAATTAAAATTTAGCCTGATTGCTGGCATAATCAGCAAAATGTATATAAAATATCCTCGGCAAAAATCAATGGTTAATCTAAGGTATGTTGGTTGCGAAAAAAATTGAGCATTTTTATGTTAACTGCTGGTTTTAATCAAAACGCAAAGTATGATAGATCAAATCAAGATAATTATGCTAGCGAAAAGGAAAATAACTTTGAAGGGAAATGCAGATATTTAAGGAGCATTTGAAATCTAATTTATCACCACATATTGGTCATCAATAATAATAATTAATAATTATCTCTCACAACAGGGTCTATTTTACAGGTTCACTTAGAGAATATTATGCTTGCGTTGTACAATTGGCATAGTTGCGCATGAAAAATAAACGGAGAATGGAAATGTTTTTGTTAGAAACAGGTGATTTGGAAATTGAGTGGTTTTTGTATCCATAATACTTACCTATAGCGGATGCTTAATTAGGACCCTGTCAACGCAGATTTATTCGTTGTGTTTATAAATAATGCTATAAATAGCCTGGTGACAAACACAACTAATATATTTTTAAGTAGTATTAAGATATGTACATTTTATACAACTTTGAAAATTGTTATTTTAAATCCATTTGAATCTAATTAGAACATGCTTAATGAAAAACACCTCTTCCATATGGCTATTTTGGAATTTACCGAATAAATTTTCTTCTTCCCAAATCTCGATCACGTGGAATTATTTCTTTCAGTGGAATATTTTTTTGGTGGTAATGTGATTTTCTAACACTCTGGTGGCATTTTATTTTAAACCGGTTATAGCCTCACATATGTTGTTTCATTTTGTTTCAGCTATAGAATGCACTTATAGGAATATACGTATATTACTTTGCCTACAGTATAGGGAATATATATTACTTTCCTTACAGTATAGGGAATATATATTACTTTCCTTACAGTATAGGGAATATATATTACTTTCCTTACAGTATAGGGAATATATATTACTTTCCTTACAGTATAGACTATAGGGAATATATATTACTTATCCTATAGTATGGAAATATATATTACTACTTTCCGCACACTACAGGGAATATATATTACTTTCCCTACAGTATAGGGATTATTGGAATGGTGTCGAAAATAAATCATAATTCGAGTTTTTGTCGAATTTACCCATTTTGGAAAATCTATAACACGAAAAAGCCATTTTTTAGCGTGACATCTGCATGTGTGTGCCCGTCTGTCTATGTGTACACGTGTTTGTGCAATGTATGTATCCACTGGAGATCAAAATCTGTATATATAATAATAAAAATAATAATAATAATAATAGTTTGAAAGTCCAATGATAGAAAAGTGAGAAGCTGCAACTCGAAAAACCTAACTTTTTAACAAACCTACAAAATAAACCTACAAAATAAAAGTTTTTTTAATATATATATATATATATATATTTATATATATATATAATGAAATGAAACAACTCGTAAACGGTGATCGATAGACTGTGGCGTAGCCAGGATTTAGTTTCGGGGGTGGCACAGGCAGTTTTGTCAAAAAGACTATCATACTAAATAATCCTCACTAAATCATTAATTATCTAATTACAAAATATTATTAATTATACTAATTATTTGATTTATCTATACAATTTTAAAATGGTAAATTATCTTAATATTTGCACATGAATATTATAATTAAAGCAATTAATCGATTTGAAGTCAACAATGAAATCATATTTTATAAGCATCTAATCGATGATTCGTAATTTATTTGAAGTCGAACACAAAAATAATTTATACATGTTACAAATTGAGTCGCCTGTTGCATTTCGAAAATACATTAATTATTTCTTTATCAGAGAATATGACTTCCCTGTCTATTGACATCAAAGCAAGGCCATTCAGACACTCTTGGCCAGTGCTGTTTCGCGAATATGTCTTGCTGCCTTTCAGCGTCGAAAATGATCTCTCAACGGATGCTGTAGATAGCCAGTATCACAAGAAGAGTGTGAATGTTAGGAAAAATATCCTTTTCACAATTTAACAGAGCTTTGTTAACAGTTCTTCATCAGAGAGTAAGATTTCCCTGTGTATTGACATCAAAGCAGGGCCATTTAGACGTTCTTGGCCAGTGCTGTTTCGTAAATACCTCTTGCTACGTTTCAGCGTCGAAAATGCTCTCTCAATGGATGCTGTAGACAGCCAGTATCATAAGAAGAGTGCGAATGTTAGGAAAAATATCCTTTTCACAATTTAACAGAGCTTTGTTAACAGTTCTTCATCAGAGAGTAAGATTTCCCTGTGTATTGATATGCAGGGCCATTTAGACGTTCTTGGCCAGTGCTGTTTCGTAAATACCTCTTGCTACGTTTCAGCGTCGAAAATGCTCTCTCAATGGATGCTGTAGACAGCCAGTATCATAAGAAGAGTGCGAATGTTAGGAAAAATATACTTTTCACAATTTAACAGAGTTTTCACGGCATACCTTGGAAGAATTTCAGATTCCATCCATTTCATATTCCACATATCCCACTCTCCTTCCAAAATCGAAGCATTTGAGTTCACTAAATCAGAGTAGAGTTCAGTCGTTGGTTTCAAATAGGAGAATTTTGATTGGATAACACTACTAGGGACTGAGCATTGCAGCCCAACTAAAATTTCTTTATGTTCAGAAAATCTTTCGTGAAGCGATGAAATTATTTCATCAAGAAAGGGAAGGAAAACGGAAGTATTCTTCAGGAGTGGTAGCAGGTACATACGATCGGTGTCGCTGTGTTTCTAATATTCTTGGCAGTGCAGGCAATTGTCGAAACGAAAGAGCCAAATCTGATGCACTTTAAAAAAAAGTACTTTAAACTCTTCAGCTTCTTATCTCATTTTTTGTAACTTCTTCATAACTAAATCTTTTTCAAGGTAATCTTTATATCAACGTGTGTGTCTTGTAAGTACTGCGATAGAATGTACGTTAAACCCAACATTCTGTCGTTGACACACAGGGTCACTAAACAGGAAAACGTGTACAAGGCAGAATGCAGCTGCTCTGCTTTGGAACTGTCATCGCGATTTTCCTCTATGATTTCTTCCACTGACGATATCACTTCAGAAACAACGTCACAAAACATAGAAGCACTCTCATGGCTTTCTACCCATCTCGTTGTATAGTATTTTTTCAAACTTAAAGACGAATTTCCTGATATTTTCAAATTATTTGTTAGAGATCGCACTTCAACTTGCTGAACTCCTGAAAAATACGCAACATTTCTTTATCATCCCAAATGCTTTCCTTATGAGTGAAACTTTAGCAGAGTCAACCAAACACAAATTCACTTTAAAATCCGAGGGATCAACGGTACAGCCGTAAGAAAATCATTGTGTGATGTCTCAACACCTATTCCCCACACCTGCTTTCAATTTTCACTTTCCAGCGAGAATAGTCTGGGAAAAACAGGTCATGATCGATTTTAAATAAAGACGATGGCTAACAGGACTTTAGAAGTTAAGCAGTCGAAAATTTTATGGATTTAGATTACTTCAATTTGAAATCGAAAAAATCAGAATCGACGGCGCCAAAAATCGCATTTTGAGGCATATAAAACAATTTTAAATGACAACATTGTATGAAAAAAAGAGCATAACGGATTAAATATATTATAAAATAAAAATAATACTTATATATTCGAGATATAGTATTTTCGCATGAATTATTAAAATTTCGAGGATGGCACGGGCCCAGTGTACCCCCCCTGGCTACGCCAGTGTCGATAGAAGACTGAAACAAGTTATATGTTTATTGGGAAAGCCGTAAAAATTTAATAGAAAAGTTTCAAAATTAGTTACAAATGTTGCTGACAGATGGTGCTGTACGCTGTTGTCGCAGTATAGAGTCCGAGAAATATGCTGTAAATAGTAAAAGACTTACTCGATGGTATATCTGCTAGTTAGATATAATTTCAAATAACTATCCCTGTCATTTTGTTCAAATAAACTCAATTTAGTGGACTATTAAAGGAAGAACGAGAGAATGAATTTGAATCTGTAGGGACATTCATGTGTTGCCCACATTAGATTTTTTATACTTTAGTAATAATACTCATAATGTAATAGAAGGATCATTACCATCTACAGTAATGCAGCATTGAATATAGATGATTTTCTCCTTATACGAGAAATGCTAATGCATATTGCCGATCTATAAAAATTTTCCTTTCAAAATTTCGATCCAGATATTTCCAACCAGCCTCTGAGCTATTGATAAAATTTATTGCATGTATTTGCTGCCGAGTAAGAAATATCTTTTATGACGAAAAAATGGATTTTCTTTTATGCTTTCTGGAAAGAAAGTGTGACATTAGCAACGAGAAGTCGAAAATAATGCATATTTTTACGATGTATCCTCTGAAATCGTGGGTGTATACTTAGGATACAAGAATGAGTCCAAATTTCTGGATAACTAACCCGTTTATTTACAAACACAACGCAAGCAGGAACAATTTACAGCAGCTCTATAACTATCACAATATCACTAAACAAATGTCAGGTACTGTAAAACAGCAATTAAATGCTTCACTAATTTTACAAAACAGCCAATGTTGTTCCCAAAACATTGACTTACCTCATTTCACAGAACAGTCGCTATTATTCACAAAACATTGACATATGTCCCAGTTAAATGTAGCTCATATTATGCCAACTGCTCTCCAACTGACTGTATTTTCTGTAGAAACTTCTAGAATGGGCTCCTATGCCGTAGAATATTCGTTATTTCAAGGTAGTTCTCGAATTTTCGAAAAGTCGCCAAATTGACAATAAATCACCAAATCTTCCAACCCTCTCTGAGCTTCATATAGAAACACTGGATTCACGACAGGGGAAGTTTGCTTATATATATATATATAGTAGAAAAATGTAATAATAAAAATTCAAGTAATATTAACATAACCATAGAAGCAAAACCACGGCCATATTGCCGATAAGAGAAAAGAACAGCACCGGCCCAAATTCGATGATTAATCAGAATTAAATTCATCTTCAGGTCTGAGTATTTAATTCTAATTAACCCAAATAAAAGCATGTTTCAGACTGAGCAATAGTATATTACTATAAATGTTTAAACTTAGATTACAGACATATATATATATATATATATATATATATATATATATATATACACACACACATATATATACATATATACACACACACACGCACACACACATATATATATATACAAATAAAAATACAAATAATGACTTAAAAAGCCAAACTCCCTTCCAAAAATTTAAAAGAACATTTTATATACAACGGTAAAGCGCCATGCTGCTTTATACAAGTGTATATCCAAATAATCTCCCAAAAAGGACTAGTACCTATATATAGCGTATTGTATACCTGATTATTTATTCAGGGTTGCCTGAAAAGGCATGTTGTAAAAGTTCTATGAGAATGAGGAAGGTATTTTAATGTGATAATTATGGTGAATTTTAAAAGTTGGGTTTTATTCACTTTTTGAACTGGCAAAATTGCTATTTGGTTTTTCATTGAATTATACTAAATAACCACCTTGTGAATGATTTCATACATTAGTCGCTTTATATGGCCTCAAATTGATATTTGGTTTTTATTTGTAGAATATAGAAATAACCACATTATTAATGATTTCATACATAAGTCTTTTTATGACCTCTAATTTATATCTGGTTTTTATTTGTATTATATAAAAATAACCATATTATTAATGATTTCATACACTAGTAGTTTCAATGTTCGAGTCAAAATAGTTTACATGACTATTACAGTCAGGTATGGAAAAATATTTTTTATTTGTACATTTCTTTTATGGTGTTTTAATATCGTTTTGCAAATACATTATATAACCACTTAGTCTGAGATTCCATACAATGGTTTTAATGTGCTGATGTGGGATTCCCCCCCCCCCCCCCCCTCGCCTTTTTAGATCTATGGATAGTTTTAAGTGTTGTTTAAAGTAATTTAAGGGTTTTTATATTAATGACTTGGTATTTAAAGTGTTTTTACGTTTATTGAGGTAAGTCATTAAACGTTTATTGAGGTAAGTCATTAGTATTGAGGTATTGGTGAGTGTCTTGTTGGATGTGGTTTGAAGGTTTCGGCTACCGGGAGCGTTTCGCCATGGCAGTAAAAGCTTTAACCGGAGAGTTGGGGGTCGCTACTCCCCCCGGCCGTCACTTCGTAAATACTCTTTTAACATCTTTATGGGTATATAGGTACTAGTCCTTTTTGGGAGATTATATATATATATAATATACTATGATGAACATACTTTTATCAAAGCGTTCACAGGTCGAATCTGACTCTCGGATCGTAGTTTGGAGACCCCTGATCTATAGTAAGGCGAACATGCACGATCAAATAAATGTGACTACAGCATCCTTAGCTGATAATTTGAAAAGCTGGGATAATTTATTCGGTAATAAAAATATTTGAATGAGACAAAGCCAATGACAAGAGCATTGCCTATTGAGTAGGAATCAACAGTAAAAAAGTTAAAGAAAGCATTTATTTCACACAATATGATTGTTAGCGAATACCTGTTTTATTCAAGAATGCTAAAATAGACAACACTTACATGTAAAGGAATCTAATGTACAGCATGCACAAAATGCCCCCAGTCAGCAATAATGCACATTTGAATTCGAGAAAGAATTTTAGGCGTATTTTGACAAGTATTGAAAATGTTATCTTCTTACAGCCCCTAACGACACGATTTCTACTTTCTCATACGTAGTATGAGAAAGTGAAAATACGTAATTGAGAAAGTATTGCTTTTACGAAAATTTTCGATTACGAGATTTTATTGCCAACATATGTTTTAAGACATCTTGAACGCGTTTGATTATTTTTGGAGTGATGTCCGTCTGCTTGTCTGTGGTCGATTTTTTGTGTATACGATAGAGGCCATAAATATTAATGTATTTTTGCGAAACTTTATAACCGGCTTTGTTATCAAAAAGTCTAGAACTAGGATACAGTTTTTTTTTAAATTCCAGCGATAACTTTGAAATTTATTTCAAATTTTATAATTTTTTTACATGGCAGCATAGGCCAAAATTTGACTTTAATCATTCATAAAAGGTTTTGATTCGTGACGTCATTAGCTGCCTTAGGGGGGCAAGCTATCCATCCCGCATGGGGTATATTGTCAAATATGGAATCAATCAAAATATGTTTTCAAGCCCTTTAAAGTGAAGGGTTGCAAGCTGTAATTATAATAGTTTGGACCCATGATATCGATTTTTCAAAAAATTCCTTGTAAAATTTAAGAAAATAGAAAAAAAAAAGTCAAGTTGAGCCACACTTTAGTTTATTTAACAAGTATTTGCTCCGTTCCATATACGCTTTTCGTATTTTACTGGCATCGATTTGCACTAATTAGATAATCTTCTACAACTTATATTTGACATTTTCCTCCTATCTCGCTTTATTGCCGAGTTTACTATCTCCTTTTTGAAGTTTTCCGCCGGCTAGTGGCGCTTTAATCACTTGTATTCGATCGGGAAGGGTCACTTTACTGTAGATTAAAAATCACTCAAACACACTTTTAAAAGTTGAGAATATTTTGAAACTTTCGGGAAATGAAGAATGGTTTACATTTTATTTGGATTTAATACGTATCAAGATCGAAAGACGTGGCAGTTCCAGTGTTCCAAGAAGCAACTCAAACAACTCTAGAACTTTTATTTGAACAGTAAGGGAATTCGGTTGCTAAAGACAGATTCTAAACTTAATATGTCATACGAGAAATGTAATATGAGGAAAATACAGGCGTTCTTGATTTAAAGAAAAACTAATTTTTACTTTCTCATACGTAGTAATGAGAAAGTATTGTTTTCACAAAAATTTTCGATTTAAAGATTTTGATGCCAATATATGTTTTAAGACCTCCTGAACCTGGTTTGACTATTTGTAAGTGTTATGTATTTTAGCATTCCTGAATAGGACAGCAATTTGACAATAACCATATTGTGTGAAAAATGTTTTCTGTAACAGTTTTACAGCCAATTTGTACTCATAAAAATATGCTTGACAACTTCGTGTTTGGCATTTTTCGTCTATCTCGCTTTGTTGCCGAGTATATTATCCTAGTTTTTATATTCTTCGCTGGAGGCGCTTCAATCAATTTTGTTCAATCGGGCAATTTACTGTAGATAGACATAACGTCTACACGCTGAGCTATTCTTTTGTAATTATCTTATTTTTAAAGACTAAAATAATTATATCAAGAAAATTACTTTTGTATTAATTTATAACTTGCATTATAATTTATAACTACCTATCTTTAAAGACTAAAGTAATTATGCCAAGGAAATTACTTGTGTTCTTTTCTTTCTTTTTTGTAGCAGTAGGACTAAAAATTTATTTGACAGTCTTCTCAAATTCTAAAATTTAATATATGGAACGAATTCTTCTGCAGCTGAATGTTATATACTTCAATTCAATAAGAATTTCAATTAATATTTAAATTAGGTATTTAAATTCAATGTCTGATTAGCAGTTTTTTTGTTTGCTGTCTGTCTGGTTTAATTTACAGATTATTGCTTGAAAAGATATTTGCACTGTGTGATTCAAACTGACCAATATATCTTTCGTTACCTTATAACAAATTTCAGTGAATACTTATAATAATAATAATAATAGTATTAATAATAAATAAAAAACCTCTTGGTCACTAATGAACATTTTATCCAAACTAGAACTTGAACCTCTTTTGAACTTGAGAAAAGTATTCAAGCAACTAAACTGTGAGAGAGCAATCTCCTAATTCTAATATAAAGATTCTTTTGGATGGTTTCAATTTAGCCACTTGAAACATTTTACTCAGTCTATTAAATTACTCAAACCCAAACCATAAAAATACTGAATAAGATGATAAACATTTTCATTCTTTTTTTTTATTTAAATTTTTCTACAGCATATTTACTTTTGTAAAAAAAAATTAATAGAAGAATTAGTAACCATTTAAAAAAGTCTTCCGCCTTACAATATTTACAGCTGAAGCATATTTTATATTTCGACTCTTTTTCAAACTCACATCTGAAGTTTACTTCCCTTTAAGATGCTATGATAATAATTTAAAAAATATCGGTATATCTTTCGCAAATAATTCTGAGAACCAAACCATAACTGTCCCTTCTTTTAGATCAATAAAATACAAAATTTCGTCGTAAACCATCAAAATTCCCTCAAGTATGCAATCCTAGAGATTCTGTGAGTAAACTCTGTAAAATTGAATAAATGTATGAAGATTTCCCTACATTTCTCGTTAAATCTAGATTTTCTTCATATTTTCTTTCCGCTTTTTTGCTTTGTTTATTTAATCTATGAAAGTGCTCGTCTGCAGTGTTCAAATAGGAGAAAAAAGCAAATTCATCACTTATAAAAGGGTTTGGGAACTGTCAAGCCATAAAATATTACTCCAAGGAATTTTGTAACAGCTTGTTCTTTATTTTTCTGTAAGAACTGAATCTGGAATTCTGGTAAGAAATCAGAAAGTAAGAATCTATTGAATCTGTATGCATTCTCGTTTGTAACACAGAAATTAAGTATGTATGTGTCAAATATTGAAATGTTCTAAATGAAATAACTGACAAATCAATAGAAACAGAATTAGTAAATGAATAAAGTGTTGAAATTACAAGGCATATAAATCTTAGTTATTATAATTCAAACTCATCATATATGTTGCCTTTAAGAGGAGAAATTCATTATCACCTTGGAAAACTTATCTTTCATACAGATGTAAAGAACTCATGTGTTAGCTGAAATCGAACCCCATATTTTCGGCCTGCTAGAGACTCCCTCCCTTCTATTGAGCTATTGAGATGATTAACTTTCGTTTCAATTCCTCAAGGAGTTAGAAATGAGATCACCTCCATAATTCATCTGAATATGAAAGTTAATATTGAGAGGTCATCCCAATTTAAAAACTCAGATTATGAATATTTAAATCATGTAGTAGAGGACTTGCTTCTTGCTTTATCTTCAAATTCACGTTTTAAACAATGCAATTAAGCAAACTTTGTTTATAAATTAGTTGAAGCTGGATGACATCACCCATAAAGTTAGAGCGAGTTAGTCCCTTTTCTTTCATGGTTCGACTAGAAATTGAAAACTTGAGATAAAATGTTTGGACTCATTATTGTATATATTCAGACTCATATTTGCAAGAACATATCATATAATTTTCATTAATTTTATTTGTGAAATAAATGAAAGAAAAGTAATGGGGGCAGTTTCTTACATCTCTGGTTCATTATGTTAAAGGGACTCTAAAATCAAGATTTAAGAATAGAATCATTAGATTTTTTTTTACATTTAGAATACGCAATTAGGATGTGTTGTAGAGGCCTCAGACATTTAATTTAAGCAATCATTATTTTCATTTTTTATTAAGTTTAACCAAAAGAGTGAATTTACTACATAATTTGCTTAGTCGCACGGCAGACAAATTAGAGGTCAACATGAACGATTTTAAAATATATAATAAAAAATCTCATGTTGCCAACACATGATTTTCCTTATATAATGTAATGAATTTACTATTTTTACAGTAAAAAATAGGTTTTTCTTATAGTAGATACTTATATTCTTTCCAAGATATTGAATTTTCGACAATCAGTCGTCATTTTCATTGATTTAGCGTCATTTTTTTATCCATTTGGCGAGATTTTCGTTAATTTGGCAACATTTCAAAAAGTCGATAAGTTGGCGACATTCCGCCAAAATCGTCGCCAAAATCTCGCCAAGCGTTATGGACGAAGAAATAAGTTATTCTCACAGTAGATAAACGACTATTGGCGATCAAATACAAAAGTATTACTCAAAGTATCTTTTTTCATGAATGGAACGAGCTAGATCCACGAGAATGATGTCACCCAATTTATCGCATGGTATTACATATGAAAGGTGAACATGTTTCTCAAAAGGAAATATTTTTTTTTTATTTTATGACTTTTTGATAATTTTTCAAAAATGTGCAATATCTCGAGAACGGCTCATTTTAGCGTTTTAAAATTTATATCAATCGTTTTCTAATGAAAAATTACATAAGAAATGTCTATTTGCGTAACTTTATTAAAGGTTTTGATTTTTTGATGATTTTTTCAATATTTTATTCGAAAATTTAGGGAAGTTCTGAACATTCGATTACGTTTAAAAACAATAGGCTTCCAGTATTCACGGATTGTGATTTTTGTATCAAATTTCTTTCGAATCGCTCTATTTGTTCTTGAGATATCGTCTCCACAGTCTCTCTCTCTCTCACACACACACATACACATACTTTCACACAGACACATATACATACTTTCACACACACATACACAGACATCACCTCAAAAATGTTTGATTCGTGATCAGGAATGCTTGAAATGTGCTCTCCCGTCGAAAACTCGAATCCGAATTTTCGACCCCGTCACAATACTTTCCTTATATATTATGTATATAAGGAAACTAAAAATAATTACGAAGCAAAAGCGTAGGATGCGAGCATTATGATGTTAGGTCGGCTTTTGATTGGGCGCATCATCACTACGGCTGACTAGAAACACCGGCTCTGACACTCTAAAGTCAGGTGATCACTGTAGTCCTAGAATTCGCTAGTCAGAAATTGGATTCGCATGTATATGGTTGGTGTTTCCTCGTGTATTTTGGAATACAAAATATCAATCGTCGAATTTTATACTCATTTTTTTTCTTACATGTATTAAAGGATTTTCGAGGTATACTTTCTACAATCTACATTATATTTAAAGATAAAAATACACAAGAATTTCAAATTTCCAGATATCTGGTAAGTTAACCCTTCATTTCGATCTAAATTTTGCATGCCACAATTGATATTTTAAGTTTAATATGAGCATATAAAACTTTATATACGAACTTTAACAGTGTATTTTAATATTGTAAGTAAATTTTCTTACCATTTAAAAATAATTTAATAAGTAAGCACCTCTTTCATGTGTTATTTTGTGCAATTAAACTTACATTGATATATCTAATGAAAGAGAAAAACTAAATTTTCATTGAGCAATTTCAGAGATTGCACAAAGAAATTTTAGCTGGTATAAAAATTATGATGCTTATATCAGATATTTTACTATCCGACAATTTACTTAAACTTTCCCATCCAAAATTGCAAATATTAAAAATATTTCAATACCGTTAGAATTGAAAAATTTTATATTTAGCAAAGTACCAATTATATTGTACTTTGACAGATATAAAATCCATGTCTCTTCATATCTGTTATACTAATGAATGGGAAAAAAATATGACGTGGGCAGGACATGACTTTCAAATTCATTTTCTTATTTTTTATTTCATGATGCATTAAATTGAGTTTAAATGCAGAAAATAACATGGGTATTTTTTGATGTTATATCCAATTTGCATTTGTAGGATATCTTCTTTTCATTTGTCAGCCGAATGACTTTAAAGACTTCTGCTCCTCAAAATTGCAAAAACTTAAAGTATCTCGACAGTGGTTCATCTTAAAATCATGGAGTTAGTCTCATTCGTTTTGCTGTCAAAAATTATACAAAGAACAAGTATTTAATTAATATATTTCAGCAATTTTAGTCATTTATTTCAGATTTTTGCGATTTTGCGATTTTTCTTTTCGCGAGAAAGGGTCGGTTATATTTTTCCGAATCATACCAAAATTTAATCAGTATCCGGATAACCGTCAAGGACATAACTACTAAATTTTAAGAAATTTTATTAAGGCGTTTTTAACTACAGTGAAATACGTCTCTCAAAATTAAAAATATTTCAAGAACGGTCGATCTTAGCGTAATGGGCTTATTTATTTCGTAGTCAAAATTAAGTATAAAACAAGCATTTAATTGTTATAATTATTTATATTTATTATATTGTACCGGGTGGTCAGAATTAAAACACCCCTACTCTGAGCTCTCTATACATCGAACTACTCAGTGTAAAGGCTCCCAAATTGTTGAACCTTAATTGTTGAACCCAAATTGTTGAACCTTCAGCTATTCAAGACATGGGGAAAGGGATTACGCGAAAAAAAATAGTTCCAGAAACACCGATAAGTGGCGCTGTATAACAGAAAATATGCTGAAAAGACACAAAATACACATTTTATTCGAACGTACCAAACATTCATATTACAAGGACCTTATCGATGCAGGGAATAGTGCTCAATATGGTTCCCTTCTTCAAGATGTAAAATCTGCAGTCTGTGGACAGACAGCTTGTTCAACTGCGGATCGTAATTGGTCGATTGAGATGCTTCTCATATGCAGAGTGATACTGTCTTTCAAATCTGCCAAGGTTACCAGACGTCCTCGATAAACAAGACTTTTTAAGTATCCCCACCGCCCAAAATCACAGAGATTAAGATCTGGAGAACGAGATGGCCAGGTTGCCGGAAACGCACGACTAACTACTCTACCATTAGTAAAATGTTGCCGAAGAAACTGCTGTACACAGAGTCCAATGTGTGGAGCCGCTCCATCTTGCATAAAGGTAATTGAATCAAGACATTGGTGCTGTTTTAGTTGGGGTACAACAAAATTTTCGACCAAGTTTTTGTAGTACCTCCTGGCCGTCACGGTGCATGTCACAGGGCCATTGGGAGTAGCCTCTTCGAAAAAGAAAGGTCAAAGAATGAATGTAGCTGTGAATCCACACCAGACTGTAACTTTCGGTGAGTGAAGTGGTATGAGGGTATGGAAGGTATGAGGGTTTTCCGTGTCCCAAATGTGACAGTTATGGGTGTTGACTGTTTCACTTAGATGGAAATGCGCTTCATCGCTCCATAGAATCTGCCATGGCCACGATGCATCCACTTCAACTCTAGCCAGAAATGTCAATACAAAGGTCAGTCGCTTCTCCCTGTCGATGGTCAGCAAGTGGTGATTGTGACTAATTTTGTACGGAAAAAATGCACTATGTTTCTCAGTACGTTCCGCACTGTGCTGTAGGGAACACCCAAGTGTCGTGACACTCCACGTACACTACTACAGCCTATAACGTTATCCATTGATTGTTCAACAATAGCGGTGGCAACATCGTCAACGGCATCTGAACGAGTCTATTTGCGTCCTCGACCCGGCTGAACTCCAAGATGTCCAGTTTTCTCGAATCGAGCGATCATTCTCCTGAGAGCTTGTGGAAGTAATGGTCCTTTGCGCAAATTTTTAATTCGACGAAACTCTCGAAGTGCAGCTGCAGCATGTCCTTTGTTTTCATAAAACAGTTTCACAAGCAAAGCGCGTTCTGGCAGTGTGGCAGCCATCGCTGATAAGAATGAAAATTTCCCAGTTTTATCCCCTTTTATGCCCAGAACATAGTAGCTGCAGACCAAGGGTTTATGCAAATTTTTGTGCTTACAGTGCGAAATTGCAGTTACAATGACAGTTTAAGTTTCTCCACTTTTTTATCTTCTTTTTTTTCATATCAGCAAAATAAATGAAAAAGAAAAAATTCCATATCGCATGTGTTTTTTTTTTTTTGATTATTTTGTGTCTTTCAGCATATTTTCTGTTGTACAGCGTCACCTATCGGTGTTTCTGGAACTAATTTTTTTTTCACGTAATCCCTTTCCCCATGTCTTGAATAATAGGTTCAACAATTTTGGAGCCTTTACACTGAGTAGTTCGATGTATAGAGAGCTCAGAGTAGGGGTGTTTTAATTCTGACAACCCGGTATATTAGATCTTGACGATTTTTGTGGGTCATTTAGCGAAAAAAAGCATATACTTTTTTTTTAATAGTACCAAAATCTAATCACTATAGAAATTCACAAGCGACTTATCTACCAAATGTTGTGAAATTTAGCCCACTAGTTTCTCAGATAGAGACACGATTTTTGAAGAACTATTTCGCAAAAAAGGCAGGTTCTCTTTTTACCGAATCTTGACAAAATTTAATCAGCACAAGGGTATACCCCAATTGACTTCACCAAATTTTGTAAAATTTGGTTAATTAGTTGAGTCAGAGTTGATACATCCATTGCACAAACACACAGATACACACGTCACGCTAAAAATGATTTTTACATTCCCTACAATACATGGCAATGTTTAGGGAAAGTATTGGAATCATGTCGAAAATGGTAATTTTAATTTTCGACATGAGTTGCGATCGTCTAAAATCGCAACTCGAGTTTTCGACGGATCTACACGTTTTGGGACTTCTAGATCACGAAAAACTATTTTTAGCATGACGTCTGTGTGTGTGTCTGTCTGGGTAATGTATTTATTCTATATCTAACTCAACTCAAAAAACTAATGAATTTAATATATCTAACTTAAAAATTAACGAAACAGATTTTATAAAATTTTATAGTTAAGTCACTTGTGTGTGACCCTGGTGCTGATTAGATTTTGGTACTATTCCGGATAACAGAACCTGTTTTCTGTCGAAATGGTCGGCAAAAATCTCATGTATCCACTCTTGCTAAAAAATGAATCCGCCAATTTTCACTAAATTTAGTAGATAAATCACTTGTGGGATATCCTGGTGCTGATTAGAGTTTGATACGATTCGAAAAATAAGAACCTGCCTTTTATGTCCAACGAAAATAGTCAAAATCTGAAATAAATGACTACGTATGCTCAAATGTATCAATTAAATGCTTGTTTTATACGTAATTTTAGACAAGAAAATTAATAAGGCCAACTCTATTACTCTAGGGCCAACTGTTCTCGAAATATTGTAGTCTTTTCACATTTTTGTTACTCTGTCTTTGAAAAAATAGCTAAATTAAAACAAAAATAGAATTAAAAGTGCAAATTCAGTGTTACTTTGTGCATAAACTCAGTAACGAATTATTGTAACGTATAATTGTAGCGAATTATTAAATAATTAAATAGAACATGAATTCGAGTGTGCAGGGAAAGTCACGTGCTGCCCACATCAGATTTTCATTTATCTAGGTGTCAGAATTATTCATAGGAACAAACAGTGAAACATATCGGTTTTCGGAATTTCTATATAAATGTGTCTGGAAATCTCATACTGTAAATAGGGCGAGAAATATTTTATTCAAAACCATTTTACACTCAAACTTAAATCTCACACCACTTGCTTAAAATAGATAAATTTCCATGAAATTTCCATGTGCTGCATCTTCTTGATGGATATTCACTGCAAAGTTCTGCAAAAAAGATACATTTTTGGAGAGTATTTGAAAATGTTAAAATGAATATTTTTTACACTTTTTACAGCCTTTCCTACATCTATAAATGTTTTCGTTTCCATGCGCTGGTAGGGTTTTCTTCAAATATTGAAATAATGATAATCATCTCATTAGATTAATTCGTAGAGCATCGATAGGATAGCCGAAGATCGGTGGTTTAATTCCCTGAATTTCAATAGTTGCACAATGTTGAACGAGGGGTGACTACTACATAGTGATACTTTCGTTAGTTCTGTAGTTCGTCTGCACATTCCTCACATATACACATACACTGACATCTTTCAAAATGCATTTGAAATGTGTTCAAGACACTTTAATATATGTTTTCTTATTGCTACAATATCGCTTTTTAAAAACTTTTTTCTTTTTATATATTATGAGAAAATAAAAATGACTTACTTACAAGCAAATAAATTATTCCTTATGGCGTCTTTCCAATTGTTGGATAATTTTCAAAAAATCAATGTCCATATTGTAAAAAATCTGATGTGGGCAGCACATGACTTATATAATGCATTATATAATGCAATGAATTTACTACTTTTACAGTTAAAAAAAATAGTTTAGTTTTTAGTAGATATTTATATTCTTTCCAAGATATTGAATTTTCGTTAATGAGTCGTCATTTTCATTGATTTAGCGCTATTTTTATCCATTTGGCAAGTTTTTAGTTAATTTGGCAGCATTTAAAAAGTCGCCAAGTTGGCGACATTCCGTCAAATTCGTCGCTAAAATCTCGCCAAGTGTTATAAACTCAAAAATAAGTTATTCTTACAGCCGATAAATGACTATTGGCGTTCAAATACAAAAGTATTACTCAAAGTATCTTTTTTCATGACTGGAACGAGCTAGATCCACGAGAATGATGTCTCCAAATTTATCGCATGGTATTACATATGAAAAGTGGACATTTTTCTCAATAGGAAATATATATTTTTTATTTTATAAAACTTTTTGATAATTTTTTTGAAAAATGTGCAATATCTCGATAACGGTTCATGTTAGCGTTCTGAAATTTATGTCAATGGTTTTCTAATGAAAAATTACATAAGAAATATCTATTTGCGTAACTTTATTAGCGGTTTTGATTTTTTGGCGATTTTTTTAAAATTTCACTCGAAAATTTAGGGGGGTTCTGAACATTCGATTTCGTATAAAAACAATATACTTACAGTGCTTACGAATTGTGATTTTTGCACCAAATTTCGTTCGAATCAGTTCATTCGTTCGTCAGTTATCGTCTCCACAGGCTCACTGACACACACATACTTTCACACACACACACACACACACACACACATCACTTTAAAACTGTTTTATTCGTGATCAGGGATGCTTGAAACGTGCTCTCCCGTCGAAAACTCGAATTCGAATTTTCGACCCCGTCACAATACTTTCCTTATACATTATGTATATTAGGAAAGTAAAAAAAATCTGATGAGGGAAGCACATGATCTTCCCTACAGACTCATTGATCTTCATTTCTTCAATAATAATTCAAATTTAGTGAAATTTCACAAGTAACACGCATAACATTATACTGAATTTGCACTTTTAAACCAACTTTTGCTTTCATGTGGTAACAGTTCGTATTTATAAAGGCGGCGTGGTTAAAATGCAAAAACACTAAAATACCTCGGAAACGGCTAGTCCTAGAGTAATAGGATTGGTGTTATTCTTTTAATCGTCAAAAATGACATATAAAATAGTCATTCAATAGATACATTTGAGCACACAGTCTTTTATTTCATATTTTGACGATTTTTGCGGGCCATTGTGCAAAACAGGCAGTTATTTTTTCCCCAATCGCACTAAAAATAAACTCCATTTAAATATTTCCAAATGCTACGTTATGAGCATTGCTAGGATCCATAATATTCTTAATTACAATTATATTTTAAATAATTCATCTCTATCTCGATGTACTCATATTATTGATTTAGGTGTCACTTTCGATGAGACTTTTAACTTTCAGAGACATATCGATAATATTATTATTAGAGCCTACCAAAGACTTGGTTTCACCTTAAGACGATCTCGTGCTTTTGCCAGTTCTGATACGATTATTTGTATTTATAATACCCTTGTTAAACTAATTTTGGAATATTGTGCAATGATTTGGGACCCTGTTTACAATCTGCATTCTCGACGGATAGAAATCGTGCAAAATAAACTATTACGTACTATTGATTACAGATTGACTGGCTATTATCCTTATGATATGCACACAAGGAAACTCAGACAGATATATAGTTTAATGTCTCTTAAAAAAAGAAGAAGCTGGTCCTGCCTCTTGTTTTATTATAAGGCTTTAGATAACACTATTGATTGCCCTATTTTACTTTCTTGCCTGGAATTTCACATACCTGTCAATAATACTAGGAAAAAAAACTCTTTTTCACAATACTACTGTTAAACACAACTACATTAAACGCTATTCTATCTATAAATTTGTGGATCTATATAATACCTATTGTGCTGATATTGATATATTTAATTTGACTACTGCCTGTTTTAAAAAAGCATGTTTTAATGCATTTGACATGTTTACTACTTAGTATTCTTGCATCCCATGTTCTGAACTTTTTAATTTCTTGTGTGGCTACTGTAACTGGATTTCATCTGCAGTTGCCACGTAAATTGAATAAAATAAAAAAAAAAATAAAATATAATTATCACCAGGGTGGTATCCCACAAGTGACTTATCTACCGAATTTCATGAAATTTGGTAAATTAGTTTTTTGGAGTGGATACATACATTGCACAGACTCACACAGATACCATACTAAAATAGATTTTTCGTGTCCCAGATCGTGTAGATCCGTCAAAAACTCCAGTTGCAATTTTCGACACGATTCCAATACTTTCCTTATAAATTACTATCTATTGTAGGGAAAGTAACAACCCGTTATGTAGATAGTATTATAGTAGACTTTTACCAAACTTACTTGTATTTTCAATGGCTGATAGCTTAATATGGGATATATATATATATTATATATATATTATATTTATTATATATATATATATATATATATATATATATATATATATATATATAATGATATATATATATATATATATAATGATATATATATATATATATATATATATATATATATATATATATATACAGGGTGTCCCAAAAAGATTGAAACGCGCTTTAACTCTATTCTTTACCTGTTGGAGATAAGTGGGCAATTTAAATTGCAAAAATATTGAAAGTAAGGTAGGAAATAAAACTAGGTTAATGAAATGGTCCTCGCATTAATTTTCAAAAAGTTACACTTTTTAAATTTTTATACGACACCCTTAGACAAATTTGGTCAATCAGAAAATTTTTATTTTTAATGCAACAAGATCATTAAAAAAACCGTATATCTATATCTTTAAAATCAACTGAATTACGATAAAGGAAAAAATCTGACTTATGCCACTTTTCCGTACCATGAGAAAGGCTGTTTCATCAGTGAAAATAGGGATCATAAACAAATTGACGATGGAAATTGTTTGAATCAAGAATACGTTAATCTGTGTCAAATTTTTTTTATCACAAATGCATCTAAATAAAGCATTACACAGACAAAGATCATATAAAGCAATGGTACTCACTACGCGGCTGGGTATCCTATGTATTATCATCCAGTTTTATCTTTTTTGTGATATGTCACAAATTTACATTTCTAATTTGATATATGGTCCCCATTCACAATGTTCAATTAAATATAACTCGCTCAATTTTAAAAATATAGATGTGCGGTTTTTTGATGATCTTGTTGCATTAAAAATAAAAATTTTCCGATTGACCCAATTTGTCTAAGGGGGTCGTATAAAAATTTAAAAAGTGTAACTCTTTGAAAATTGTTAGGAGGACTATTTCATTAACGTAGTCTTATTTCCTACCTTACTTTCAACATTTTTGCAATTTACATTGCCCACTTATCTCCAACATGTAAAGAATTTATATATATATATATATAAATATAAATTAGTAAATCCAAAGTTAGAAAGTATGTAGTAACTCATAATACACTATTCCAAAATTTTCTACAAAATACAAAGAAATATAAGAAATTAAGACATAAAGAGAAAATAATAAAGCGTAATGCAGGTCATAAAGACAAAGACAATCAACAAATTTCAAAAATGAGGAATGCAAATAAGAAAACAAAAAAATCAAGCAAAAAAGCTTGCACATGGAAGAGATTTAGGCTTACGATAAGTTCATTTCGAAAAAATTCTCTTCGGGTCCATATATCCCTTCGAAATGAACACAAAAATGCTTGTTTCTGAAACACAAGATAGATTTTATCTATAAAATTGTGTTATATGGACGACAAGCATATAGATTGGAGCAATAAAGGAAACATAAATACCTCAAAACACACCTCATCAGCGCAACCATGACGAGCAAAATATGACTAGAGCAATGTTGCCATATGCCAAAATGAAAAGATGTGATTTGCTGTTGCCAAAGAGAGTAATAAAAACAGTACTGCGCAAAAGCAATAAAATGAGTTATTCAACAGTTAAAGCTTCAAGATAAAAAGATGAAAATATAATTTCAAGAGAATGAAGAAGTACGGCTAGAATAAGATAATAGGGGGAGAATAAGATAATTTTAGGCTAATCGAAACTTATTAACTATACTATTTACTAAATAGGCAGGATATTAATACATTTTACTGGTAATTTTGAGGTTATTAGTGTGCAAAGCATGAAATTTTTTATCTGATAATCTATAAATTCTAAAAAGTTGATTAAGTATAATATTTCTAAACAATTGAATCGAGTTGCAGGAATTAAAAGGTAATAATTTATTAATATTAAATTTAAAAAAAATCTTTTTTATCATATAAATTAGTAACTATCCCAAGAGCAGGTTCTATAATTAGATTTAAATCCAAATAATAAATATTATTACTAATAGAAGTTTCATTAGGTATTAATTCCAAATTATCCGGATAGAAATCTATATCTATGACATAGTTATCAGTAAATACAAGACAAATCAGATCATCTACATATCTATAAATTTTATAATCTGTTGAAGTAAAGAATTTTTCATATTGATATAGGTATAAATTAGCTTATAAATATAAAAGATAGATTTTTAAAGAAAAATATTGAAATGAATTTTAGTGTATTTGCGCACAGCAGCATAAAACACTAAAAATATATTGTCATGTCGCCATTCTGTGCGCCATGCCCTTTTTGTGTTTTCCGAGAGAGAAACTCTCTTTTCTCGCTTGTGCCTGTATTTGAAGTTTGCTAGGTCTTGTTCGGATTGCCGTACGAAGCGAAAGTGAGTTTTGTTCGGAGCCGTTGGTTCGGAAGAGGATTTCTGTCTCTGTCGGAGAGTGACGTCGCATCGCGTGATGTGGCTCTGTACCTCTTATGCTCTTGAGTCGAACTATGGATGCCGTTGGGTGAGGTCGTTTGTCCGGTCTCTCCTGCTCTGCGCCATTTTCTCGGTATGGATCTTTCACGTGTGCTCGTTTCAGTCACAGCTTTTAAGAAGGTCTTTGGATCCGATTTGTGTATGGCTGATTGGAGAAAGTTCAAGGAACAATATCATGCTCTTTCTGAAGAAATACCCTCTCGAGGGAAACCTGATCTTGAGAAACTTCAAAACTCTGTTTTTGATTTTGATGAACTTTGTGTCATAGTCGATAACCCGCCTAGGGATATCACAAGACAAGAATGGCTTTTGCTTAAGGCAAAAGCAGCTGTTATGGAGAAAGAGATGGAAGTCGCGTTGGATGACGCAGACAGTATGGATCTTTCTGGTGAGCCCCCCATGAGTTCTTCTCATGGGATTTCTGTTGTCTCCTCTTCACCCAAGATGTCTCTTGAATCCTCCTTGCCTACCCAGACTAAGTGCTCAAGCACGAGCTCTAGAATTGAGTTATCCAGAGAGGTGCTCGATGTCATGAAGGACTTTGAAAAGTTTTGCAACACTGCCAGCCCAACTGATAAACCTAGCACTAGTGCTAGCAAACACTCCCTCATTGATCCTGATGATGAAGGATTCGTCAAGGTGCCCAAGAGGCACACTGCCAAAGCTGCAAAGAACGTTCCTCCCTCTCCCCTTTCAACGGTCAAACCTGTTCTTGACCCTGAGGTTCCTGCGCCTGACGCAACGAATGTTGAGGAAATTCCTAAAAAGGAACGCCGCCCTCCCCCCCCCTCTTTATTGTTCCCAGCACTAGCTGGTATGACTACCTAAACCAGTTGCGCCTTGTAGCACCTTCGATTGTAAGCAGTTTGAGAGGAAATCTCTTCAAAATTGATGTAGACACTCGTGAAGAATTCATGGATGTTCAAAGAAGATTAATTGATGACAAAATTTCTTTCAGGACTTTTCTCCTCAACGAGGAAAAACCGTTAAAAGTTGTGATCAGGGGGCTCCCGGTCCCCACTAAAGTAGATTTAATTAAAGAAAAACTTGAAGCTGGAGGATTCCAAATTAGAAGCATTACTCAGCTCTATAAAGGCCCTAAAAACAACAGAATCTTAATGCCTCTATTCTATGTCCAATTAGACAAAAATCCCTCAAATCTTAAAATTTACCAAGTGATTAAGCTGCTAGGAGTGGTAATAAAAGTAGAGAGATACAGAGGGCGCAAAGGCGCCAGCACTCAGTGCTTTTCATGTCAAAAATGGCATCATGCAGCAAATTCATGTCATCTGCCGCCCAAATGCGTGAAGTGTGCGGGCGATCATCGTTCTTTTGAATGTCCTAAAAGACCGGAAGTTAAATGCACTTGTGCAAATTGTGGTGGTGAACACCCTGCAAGTTATCGCGGGTGTCCTAAATTTCCTAAACCAAAGACTGCTAAACCTCGTACTTTCCCCAGCAAGTTTGCTGATAGTACAAAATCTTATGCCTCCGCTTTTAAGCACAATGATCAGGACTTTCCTAAACTTCCTTCTAAAACTACCCCCATAGATCAAGTTGTAAATTTTAATGCTAACATACCCCCTACTGAGGGGAATGATTCTACTAGAGATGACTGGCTGGAGGTCATTGATCTGATTGTCCGCTTCGAAAGAAACGGCTATCGGAGAGATTTCCTACAGCAAGCCCTCAATGCTGCCCTCCCGAAACTAAGAGAATCCACTAGAATAATAGATAGAATTGCTATTCTTTACGACAGTATTTGTGAACTGTCCAAATCCCCCTAAGTTTTTATTTATTTTTGTTATGACAGGTCCTGCTTGCAGGTCTCGTTTTTCTCCCGTTTTCTAGAACCTTGGGGAGTTTTGATTGGCTTGGCCAGCATCCTTTTGATCTGCCGGCGCTCTCCGCTGTCCCGCCTCCTTCTGCTTAACTTGAACGTTTCTCATGGTCTCAAGGCAGAGTTCCACGGAACTCACCCATTACTTCCAAATTTTCCTTTATTTCTAGGAGGTATTACTCCATCTTCTAAATCAGCGACATGTAGACCGTATTGGGACTCGTCTCAATCCTGCCTTACATGCACCGCAACGATCCTGCTGGATACCTATTTTATTATAAAATATCCTTTTCTGATTTCCTAACCTTTTATTTATGATCGGAGGTGAAAGCAAGCACACTGTAGCTTTGCTAGGTACTCCATTAACGGCAATTCCTTGAGTCCTTGAGATGTGGCTCTGTTGCTGGGGCGCTCGCTTGCCTGCCAATCAGGAAGCGGCTTTTTGGAGAAGTGAGAAGTGTTCGCTTTTTGCTCTCTCTCTTCTGGCTTGGACACCGATGATGTGAGGCAGCATTGAATTTTTGTCTTAAACTTTAAGACAAAGGCTTGGCCGAAATGGCTAAAATTCGATGGCCGTACCGTTGTTTCTGTTAAGAAACCTTTCTGAAGATCCTGGACGAAGAAGCGGAGGATCCTGATGAACTGCATTTTTCTTTTTCCAAATTCTAAATTTTATTTTTTTATTTTAGGAATTCATATGAGCTGGCTTTATTTTCCTGGGTTAGAGACGTGCCTTTCGGGACAGATTGGTTGGAACATATCTTGGTTCATGGAACTTTCCTGGTTTCTCCTTGCGAAGCCTTTTTGTGAACTTTTGGATTTATTAAAGAAAATTCCTTTAAGTGCACCTTCCCGGTACAAGGTAACACGTTGAATAATTCTGGAACTAAGAGTTCCGTGACAATAAATAGATTAGAGATTCAAAGCAGGCACATAAATTGCTAAGAGAATGATTATCATAATATCTAATTTGAATTGAGTTGTTTGATTAATAATATTCTATGAGGAGTATATATTTAATTTGTTAACTATGATATTGAGAAGAATGCTCTTAATGAAAAGATTAAATACATAATGAATATAGAAGTGAAAGTAATGTTATATAAGTGAATAAATAGATTTTCTTTAATTGGTTAATGTGTACTCAATCTGGTATCCCTTCATGTTTCTTTCTCACTGTTTACCATCTAGAATTCAATTCTTCTAGACTGGGGAAGGTTTGCATAAATGATAATACCTGGGTTGTTAAAAATAATTCTAACCACTATAATTACTCTGTTGTTTTTTGCTGTGATATTTCGATCATTTGGCCTTGTGTGTAGCGGAATCTGCTCTCACAAGTTGGTTCTAAAACCGCTACCACAATATAAAGGGTTAATATGTAAAAATAAAAATGAAGAAGGAAGTTAAATTAAAGTGCTTACACAATGGCGGTAAGGGGTAGTGACCTTACTCCCCAGTTATCAACATGCATGTCTTAAATGCACTCCTGGACGGGGACGCCAGCACTGACTGTAGCCAACCTCCGGAGCTATAATCAAAATTTTCACTCCGGAGGTTGCCTACAGTCAGTGCTGGCGTCCAGGAGTGCATTTAAGACATGCATGTTGATAACTGGGGAGTAAGGTCACTACCCCTTACCGCCATTGTGTAAGCACTTTACTTTGCCTTCCTTCCTTATTTTTATTTTTACATATTAACCGGTTATATATATATATATATATAATCAAATTAATTGCAGTGTGGCTCAACTCGACTTTCTCATATACCAGAATCTTTTTTTAAATAGCTTGTTATTGTTATTTATATATTTGTTTTGCAAATTTCGCAAAAAAACGTTCGAGAAATCTGCATCGTTGGTCAGAATGATAATAATTATAGCATGTTACTCTTACTATTAGGGTTTGAAAAAAATCTTTCAATTGATTACTAAGTGTGACCTCCCCCCAGTCGACCACAGACAGACGGCAGATAAACGGCAGACAGACAGACGGATGAACAGCACGCAAAATTAGCGAAAACGTGTTCAGGAGGTCCTAAAACATATATTGGGATACATATACTCTAAAACATATATATACTAAATTAAGTTTTTTAGAGCAGAGAGTTTTTTAGAAAAACTAAATTTTTTAGAGCAAATTTTTGCTTCACTTCCTTACTTTCACTCAAAATATCTTCTATAAGAAATAGATATAAACAGGAAGTGACAAAAAAGTTCATCTTTTACTTGTTTACATAGTAAGTATGGCACTTTTTATGAATATATAAAAATCATTTCTATATTTTAAAATTTTGCGTTTTTCCCGAAAATCTAAAAAGTTTTTACTTTATTTTTTTTAGTTTCACTCAAAATATCATCTAAACTATAAAATATAGATATAATCAGTAAGCGACAAAAATGGTCAGTAATAAATTCAGTTTCTGGATCAATACTTGTTTTTACACAGATCTTATGGTTTTCGAAGGATCATTTTGTAAAGTTTAAGAAGATTGAAAATTTGAGTTTTTCGAGTTTGTAATGCTTATATATCGAAAACTAAAAGTGATAGCTATGAATTATGCTATAAAACTACAAGAAGTAATTTATAGCCCTCTGAAAATTATACCAAGATATATAACTGGAGTTTGGATTGGGTTCTTAGTTTTCGAAATACAGCAGTTTTAATTTCGATGCTCTAATATTTGGAGCTTTTTTGAAAAGGTGGTTCTAATTTGATATTTTAATATTTTGAGGACAAATCACCCGCAATGAAAGATGTTATTTACGTAAAAGTATTGCTGCTCCATCGGAGTGGAGCCACTGACAGTTATTTTAAATTCAAATTAGCTTTTTAGTTACTAACTGTTGAAAAGCCATTTGGGGCGATTTTCGCACAAATCAGTTCCTTAACGACTGAAAAGTTATCGCAGAGTTACCATCGGAAAAACGGAAGAATTATCTTTCAAAAAAGCTTTGAGCAGAAGCCGAACTATCAATAGACAAGTTAAGGATTACGTATGTGCGTTCACGCAACGGCCGACTACGTCTTTGGAGAAACTAAAAGATCATTTCGGTATTAAGTTCCTGTATAATTTCTAGTATATTATATGATACTTACTACTATACTGTAAAGAACCTTCTTCTTCTTCGACCCAGACCGTCCAACCTACCAGAAAGGTCTAAGGTATCTGTTTGGACGACCGGGAAGTGCCACCCAATTTAGACCGGAACCCAGTGGGGAGGCATCCACAGGGACCGTACCCTCCTTCCCTACCACCAACCTCTCGGAAGAACTTACGGACCCACATGTTTAACGTGATCGTACTCAGCGTGAACACGGCGGCAGTTTGGGCAGCGGCGGGAATCGAACCCGGGACTACCGAGTGCAACCTCCGCGCGCTAACCACAGGGCTACCGCGCCCACTGTAAAGAACCTTGCTGCCCCAACCAGGAATCGAACCCTGGATCTTCGAACTGGCCAGCTGACGCACTAATTTCGTCGACGCACTTCGAAATTGCAAGCTCTTTTTACCGAAGCGGACTCTGCATTCTCTACTCTCTAATTTTAGATTGGCGTGCAACTGACAATATGTCTGACCACCTCCTGCTATTATTACCTCAGGTTAGCCTCCTGATGTTATTTTTATCACCCAGGTTAGCTTCCTGCGGGGTCGTTATCCTCTTGTTTCGAAATCGGTGCTCAATATTCCAGATTAATCCATGCTAGTCGTACTAGGGTCGCTTTCAAACCTCCGACATCTCTGTACTAATCTGCAGGGTTGATTTGCGCGGGCGCCATTGTAAGGAACCTTGTTGTCCCAATCGGGAATCGAACCCTGTCACTTCAAACTAGCCAGCCAACGGCCTACCGTTGAACTGCTGCTGGGATGAAATTGCAAGCTCTTATTGTTGAAGTGGACGCTGCAATACTTTAATAATTTATTAATAGAAGTACATTTATACTTTCATAAAAGAGTATATCCAGATCATAACATCCGTACAGGAAATCACTCGAAATCGTCGTACAGGAAATCACTCGAAATGAAAAGACTAACAGAGAATCGTTCTTAATATTGTGAAGATTTAGACAAGAAACGATGTCTCAGCAGACGCATTTAATAAGCCTCTTTTCCGGTCGATCGAAATACTGGAAAAGATCCGAAACTCCCTAATAAATGTCTTGCTTGACTTAACACGTGTCCAGCATACAATGGCAAAGAATGAAGCAAAAGAATGATCATGATTTATTTCTTATCAAAGAATTTCGTTACAGTTTTGTGGGTATGAAGGATTTACTGCCATGGGAAATAAAGATTTATGGGTGCAGTATAAATGCGGATTGCAAGACAAATGGTAGACATGATCTCATGAAATGTTTACTATCCTCTTTGCAAAATTTTAATTTATAGTATTAAAGTCCGGGAAAGACAGGGAGACTAACATTTAAAAAAAAATAAAAAAGAAAAGTTGTAGGTTTTTAATAAGTACTTTAAAAATAAAAACTACCAAAAAATTAGCCACAATTAAAAGTCTTTTATGTCTTTTATCTCTTCGTGATTCTATTTGCAATTCTGATGCCATTCAGATCCTTAGTCCTTTAGTTATGCTTGGCATCTCGTTGTCAACTCACATCGTGTTAAACCTTTACATGATTTCTGAATATTTAGTAGATGCTCTATTTTGTTTTTGATGACATTTACATTGGTTATCATTTAATTTGTGAACCTTGTTCCTTTTATTGTATTTTTTGTATATTATAATTAAATTATATTTTAAATGCCTCGTATTTAAAAATGTAAAATAATTAATATGTAAATTTTGTCTGGAGGTTATGGCCTGTATTTAATCATACGTTATTAATTATATGTTATGCCTGTATTTAAACATATTGTATTTAAGTACTTATTTTCAATTTGTCACTGACGAAGAGCATAGTAATGCCCTAAAGCGCTATGGCCGTGTAATTTTAGTACGTCGTAAAAGGAATTTTTAATTATGACTAATTTTTTGGTTGTCTTTATTTTTAAAGTACTGATTATTTTTACGTGTTTCTATGCAATTTTATTATTTTTTTAAAACGTTTTATTTTGTTTAAGAATGTATGGCGCTTATCATCGAAAATAGTCGCCTTAATCAAACACTGCCTCGTATTAGGTTAGGTGGTCGATATTATAACTGTGCAAAATAAGCCTTCTAGATCAGCAGAAGATTTCTGGAGAGTCTGTAAAGACTTTTCAACCCCCTCTCCATTTTTTCCTCCGCAAGGGAGAAATCGCAAATTTAGTTAAGTTAGGTTCTGTTCCATGGTCTATATTATAAATAAGTCACCGGGTCAATATTATAATTATATTCTTGTGTTAGTTTGTACAATAAAACTGAAATTAATGTCCATATAAGAAAGAAAAACAAATATGATTTTACACGGAAAGACAGCTGCTGCTACATCTGATTTCTTTCTATTATTGTTGTTTACAATGTTTACAAGTCTATTTTTATGTATTGTTTGTGAGGCAATAAAAATATTGTTTTCAGAAAGTTATTTTAAAAATTGAAATTATGAAGTGCTCGTAGATTTAAAAAATGTATTAGACTGAGTTTTGTCATGTAGCCTACAGGTGAGACAATGAAAAGGTCAAGCGTAATAGAATCACACAGAGACGATTATAACAAAGGAAGAAACAGATGAAAGCCCAGCTCCGTAATAAACTGGACAGTTTCATGACTGAAATACACAAATATTTATTAAAAGGGGAAGAATATTGATTTGAATTCACATCATCGAACATGCTAACGGTGATCAACAGCGATCAACGGCCAACTACAAAAGAGATCTTATGATTCAAAAAACGTCCCATGCATCACAAGAACAGAAATGAATCAGGGAAAGGGGACAGTAAGACATCGTCTTCATATTTTTCTAAGATAGAAAGAATCTGCGAAAAGGACATTTCAATGGAAGTTCTAATTCTTGACAAGGAACCACATATACTCTTATCGATAGTATGCCTCGCCGCATAGACAACTATTAATATTCTTAACAACATAATTCTTAACAACATAACTCTTAACAACATAACTCTTAACAACATAACTCTTAACAACATAACTCCAACAACATAACTCTTAACAACATAACTCTTAACAACATAACTCCAACAACATAACTCCAACAACATAACTCCAACTCTTAACAACATAACTCCAACATAACCTCAGACAACTATTAATACTCTTATCGATAGTATGCCTCGTCGTTTAGCGGCCTGTATGGCTGCCCGTGGCGATCACATTATTTACTGAATAAGCAGGTTTCTTTTGCATATCTTTATTTGTTCTTTTAACCATTTGCATATGACTCCCTCTTCTACGGATACTGTGATTTGCATATGGCTACGTGCATTCCTTCATGGTGTTGTACTTTCACTTTTGACTAGTGTATTGTTATTCTTACTTGCTACGTTAGCGGCGAACATGCGTGTGGATATGGTTTGAAACCAGGAAATTATTCATCAGCGGTTTGAAGAAGTAATTCTGTAAATGTATTATTTAAGCGGGTGTTTATTTAGGAACCGAGAAACGCCGGATAATTCGTTCTAGTTATATTTCTGAGTTCTGAGTAATAGAGATATACATTGCTGGAAATGCTACCAAATGCAGTTTGAAGAGCGAATTTCAGAATTGAGATGATGCCTAAAGCCCATCTTATGCTAGATAATATGTGATGTGTGCTAATACAATGTCAAAATACGGCAATAGCTTAATTAAGGAGCGCATATAGTTCGTTCTAGCTAATAACATATTTGATTTCTGCCAACTGAGCATAAATATTGAAACGCTAAGAATGTTATTATCAAAGCTTTAATTTGTTAATGAATCTATATGATCACAATTTGAGTTGTACATTGATCCTGTAAATTAATAAATCTAAATATTTATTCGTAAAATTTATATTCAAGACCTGGTTGTGCTCTGGACCATTACCTCATTTATTTAAGCCCTTTGGCATATGCCAACAATTTTAATACTGGAATTAATATGGTTTGTTATTTTTAAATATTAAAAATAATAAGAAACAATATTAGTAACAAATTTAAAAAATATAACAGACACATAGACTACATACAAAAAACGCTGAATCAGGGTTGATAAAAACGCATAAATCACCAAAATTCAATGTGATGCGTTTTTATTCTACAACAATATATTACGTTTTAGTATTATACTGGAAGTAATAATCTTATATCAAATTTTGTTCTAGTCACCTTAAGATATTAAATAAATTATGATAAAAGACATGTTTCAGAAAAGCTGTCAAATATAATTCTGTGTTACTGTTTTTTTTTCTCAGTCAACCTGCTCTGTGTAGGTAATTGCTTTAATGTGATAGTTAACATGTCGTGCAACTCCATTAAAGCACTTTATTCATTACTTTTAATTGTTTCGGCAAGGTTTTCTTATTACCAGGCATAAAATATGGGGTAGGGTAAAATGATGATAAATGTATTAATTTTATTTCTAATAATTATTTTTTACAGGAAGGCTTTGTGAGGTTTGTGCATAGTATTGGGTATTTCATTCGGTAGAGAACTTCTCTTTAGATATATTTTCTTTATTGAACATATTTTATGAAAATTGAAAACAAAAATGCCTTAAGTATACTAGAAATCTCATATCTTGGTTTATTCACGTTTAAATTCTATTGCAGAAATTAGGATAAAATTATTTTTTAGGCAAGACCCGTATGCAATTTTATTTTTATGTACTGGCTGGAGTACCCGCATGTGTGTGTTATTAGGGAGTGAAGCTATTTCACGGCTCAGAGCGTTGATTGATTTAAACAATTCGTTTGCCTAACAACTCGTGCACCTTAATTAAAACAAGTACTTGATTTCATTAACTGTTTCAGCTAGATTTCCTCATTACTAGGAATAAAATACGCTAAAAGAGTGATGGTAATTTCAACATTATTACTTTTTCTATGTAGTTATTATCGAGGTCGAAAATTCGAAATCAAGTTTTGTCGGATATACATATTTTGCACAATCTACGACGCGAATTGACTATTTTTAGCATGGCTTTTCTCAGTGTGCATATAATTGTCTCTGTGTTTGTGTATGTGTACGGGTGCAGAATTTTGACACCCATTTTAAGGGTGGTGCCGCTCTTATCTTTCTGTGTCTCTATGCGTATGAGTTTGCACAAGATGGCTTGCATTTATAGCTGATGCCGCAACTGGGTGCAATCCATTAATCCCAAGTTCAATTCCTATTTCTAACTGTATTCGCTTTTGAAGTAACAATAAGTCTAATACTCTACGGAGTACATGTCATTTAAAATGCTGCTGTGAAAATGTTTGATATCTACACCACTTAATCAAAAATATCTTGAACAAACGCGATTTAATTTTGCCGTGGCGGCCATTACTCACTTGTCTTTATCAAGGTAAATTGACTTGTATTAAGATCTATTCTAAAATTCATGGTAATACGGAATGGATTGTGCATGTCTCAATGAAGCAAGCTATGCAATAAGTGAATCTGCTTTAAGGGGTATGGGTCAAATGCATAAAATACATATGGAATTAGGCTTTTGAAAGATATATGAAAAGAGGCTGTTCAAAGACGTATGGAAATAGGCTGTTGAAAGATATATGAAAAGAGACTGTTCAAAGACGTATGGAAATAGGCTTTTGAAAGATATATGAAAAGAGGCTGTTCAAAGACGTATGGAAATAAGCTGTTGAAAGATATATGAAAAGGGGCTGTTCAAAGACGTATGGAAATAGGCTGTTAAAATATATATGAAAAGAGGCTGTTCAAAAACTTATGGAAATAGATTGTTGAAAGATATATGAAAAGAGGCTGTTCAAAGACGTATGGAAATAGGCTGTTAAAATATATATGAAAAGAGGCTGTTCAAAAACTTATGGAAATAGATTGTTGAAAGATATATGAAAAGAGGCTGTTCAAAGACGTATGGAAATAGATTGTTAAAATATATATGAAAAGAGGCTGTTCAAAAACTTATGGAAATAGGTTGTTGAAAGATATATGAAAAGAGGCTGTTCAAAGACGTATGGAAATAGGTTGTTGAAAGGCGTATGGAAATAACGGTTGGAAGAATGTTAGAAATGTATTTATCTAAATTTAGAAACATTCGTTAGAGGGTCACAAAATAATTTTTTTAGAGGATCTTAAAACAAGTTTTTTAGAGGGTCACAAAGCAAGCTCTTTTAAGACTACCTAGGAAATGTCTAAACGAAAAAGTTGATAAGCATTGGATATTGATTTAGATTTAACGTCACCCATAGGAAAACACAACTGAAAAAGACAACTCAACATTCCCTGCTTATACATTCCCAACAATAACTTGTTCCTCGTTTCTTCGAGAAATAACTTTTCCCATAAAACAAAAAACACGTCTTCGATAAAAGAACTTAACTCTAATACAGATGTTTTTGCCAAGAACTTAGAAAAACATTTCCAATAACTGAAAGCTATTAGCACAGCAGTATGGTTTCAGTTTTGTGCGATAAAAACAAATATTTACGAATAATAAATTCGTGAAGTGGAGAAAGAAAAAAAAAAGATTAACAATTCAAATCCATAGTTGCATTCTTGTCGTCGTTAACTTCTCTGTACCTGTATTAAAACTGCTTTATTTTCTTATTTTCTTATTTTCTTATTTTAGTACGTTATATCCGTGCTACTTCATATTAAAATCGGTTTTAAAACAGATAGGAAAAATTTAATGGACATTCTAAATATTTCTATGTTTAAGAAGAATTCATGTATAGGGTGTTTAAAAATAGTTTTACGGATATTTTAAAAATAGTGTCTCCGAATATTTTAATATTAATGCTTATTTTACATGCACTATATAAAATACATTGAAAAAACTATTGTGATTGGATCAAATATACAGTTCTCTGAATTTGTCGAACTGAAAAGTTTTGAATACTTGTAAAAGCGAGTCAAACATTTCAGGAATGGGTACTGTCTTCCATTGTTGTTGACTATAAATTGTCGGTAAATTTGAGTAGAATAAATTTCAAACAAATTGAGTGACTCGAATGAAATTTGGCGCGCTTATTTCAATCGGTAAATTTAAGAGGTCGAATAACTTTCATAAAAGATTGGAACTTGGTAAGGCTTTCAAATATTTTTTTCCAAAATCGAAGAAACATTAAAAATACTTATGTTAAGAAATTTTACATGAATAGTCATTTTATATGTTATTTGTTAATTGAGGCTAGAAATATAGCTTATATAGGACGTTAACGTGTACCTTTCGTGAGAAAACACACGTTTCTGATCTAAAGTGAAAAATCTTTAACAAAGTCACTATTATAACATAAGTAAATTTTAAATGATTTTAATGAAAAACGCGTGGCCATCATTCTTTAGGGATTTTCACTCTCGATATATTAGAAATTTTGTTTTTCCACCAGGAGAGTGATATCTCTTGACGTAATCAAGCCACTTCTTTGAAATTTAGTTTGACTATTTGAAGTGTTAATGGCAGTTAGTCTATTGTATTTTTACCAATATCGAATTTTAATGATGTTTTAATTTGTGTTATTTCCCACACAGTATCAAAATTTGTTAACTGAAATCAGGTGTTGGTCACACCAGATTTATTACTGCATCCATTTATTAATTAATCTTTGCTGCTGGCATACGGTGGACTGATTGTCATTAAACTTGTGATTGATTGTTTATTTATTGTCATTCAACTTTTCTTTGCCAGTCAGTTATTAAACTGAATAGTGATATTATTAATCTTTGTCAAAATTAGTTGTTGTTGAGACCCAGACCGATCCGCTTTTATACTAGAGAAAAATTAAAGGACGATTTTTATTTCTTTTAAAATAGATAGATTTATTTCACTTCAACGCAAGTCTTACAAAAACAAACCTCAAAATTAAAACATATTCTTTTCTCACAAAATATACGCATTACATTGTATGTAATATATATATATATATTTTGCATGAAATATTAAATTTTATTTTAAGTAAAATAAATGTAGTAAATATCTGAAGCAAACATTTTCAGCATTATTTAGCGCAGATGAATAAAATTATGCTGAGCGTCAAATTACTCCAATCAAACTCAATATGATATATACCAATCCGTAAAATATTAAATACAATTTCTTCATGTAAATTTACATAATTATAGCAATGGCATCGAAATAAATTAAGTTCTGGAAAAATTTTGAGCAACGTATTAAAGATAACACAGATAAAATATCAGTGAGCACAGATAAAATATCAATGCAGCATACAGCTTTTTCGAGAATATGGGGAATTACCTTCGTCTATGATATAGAATCAATAAGCCCAAAGTCAAAACGATGAAATGTGTCAGCTATTTAACCGTTTTGACTTTGAGTTTGTTGGTCCTGTAGACAATAATTGCATTTTAAGCGTAATTTTTCATGACAATCATAGTTGCAAAACTCTCTGTTTATAAGTATCAATATTAATGCACGTAATTGTTAACTCCATTAATAATTACCTTATAATCGTTAATTGCTTATGGCAATTATAGTTGCAAAACGCTCCTAAGTAATCAGAATCCTATAGTAATTATTATGTTGCTATAAACAATTTATTATTTTCATGTAGTTTGTTAAAATATTTTTTTCTCCAAATTTATTCAATTTTGAAAATATTAAAACTCAAGATTCAGAAAATTTAGTTATCCAGATCAGAATACTGATGACATCGATACCATACACTGAGGGGTGATATTGATACAGCATTGTAAATCCCTAAACGATACGCCGTGCACTGATACTCCGTGTCGATGCACCGCATAAATTTTCCCGTCAATACTTCAGCCCTGCTGGAGGTGATTCAGCGTATCCTTCGAAATAGTCGTATGCTGCATTGTTATCCATTTTGTGCCCATATACGTTGCATTGTTTTTTCATCTTTGCACATAAAATATATTTTGCTTTTTAAAGTTATGTCTCTATTTCGATTTTGTAATAAAACGAAAAATAAAATTTTACGAAGAATTCTCAACATTTCTTCACATTATTAAAGTGTTTGTGGAATCTTTCTCAACAACTAAAAACTCTTCTTCTATAAGTACTTAACTTCAATGCAGGTGTTTTTTCGGAGAATCCAAAAAATACATTTTCAATAAAGAGAAGCTTTGCGAAGCATATTAGTTAGTCTAGCCTCTTTCTCCGCTTTGCGTAACAAAAGAAATCTACGAATAATATAAGTGAATTGGAATAAGACGAAAAGGTTTCACGATTCAAAGCGTTAATTGCTTTGCTGCTGTAGTTAACTTTTCAATGATTTCATCAAAATCAACTGTTTTGTTTTTACCATTTGTTTTACCTTTATTCGTTGTCTTTGTAACTTATATTTGTGCTATATGTATTAAAGTTGATTTTATACAGACCATAGTGAAATGTTATTTTTGTATCCTTTAAAATGTTTTTTTAATTTTGAATTCAACTTCCCGTGTTTTAAAAGAGATTATGGACACGACACCAACCAACCAACCAACCAAAAGAGGTAAATATTTCTTTATTATTTTTGTAAAAATCATTAAGTTCAATTTGTAACACTTTACAACATAGTTGAAAAGTGTTTATGATTTTGTTCATTCTATTTTTTGGTCTGTCTGTCTGTCTATCCGTCCGCACGATATCTGCCGTAAAAATAACTTCATCAAAATGGAATTTTAGTATGTTGTTGAGACGGTCCATTGGACATACGGGAATGTAAATGTGTGATCAGAAATAGATCTCACATTAAGTGTTGTGTTATGGTGAGACAGTTTTATACTAGTTATTTATTGATCTAGAACAGGGGTGGCCAACCCAAATGACCTTGCGGGCCACTTCAGAAAAACATTATAATCCCGCGGGCCGCACACACACACATATATATATATATATATACGTATATATATATATATATATATATATATATTATTGCCAATGGCCAGGCACTTGACTCATCGTCATTCGGCCTTATATATGATCCATTTAGCCGTCCTAGGGACGTTGCCCCAGGCGCACCAGAGGGGGGGCGGAACACACTGCGTCCACAACACAACATCCATGCCTTACGTGGGGTTCGAACCCACAACATGGCGGTCGAGCGATTGCTTTGGAAACGCATGCCTTGACCACTCGACCACCACGTCGGCCCGAAAATAACTTCATCAAAATGGAATTTTAGTATGTTGTTGAGACGGTCCATTGGACATACGGGAATGTAAATGTGTGATCAGAAATAGATCTCACATTAAGTGTTGTGTTATGGTGAGACAGTTTTATACTAGTTATTTATTGATCTAGAACAGGGGTGGCCAACCCAAATGACCTTGCGGGCCACTTCAGAAAAACATTATAATCCCGCGGGCCGCACACACACACACACATATATATATATATACGTATATATATATATATATATATATATATTATTGCCAATGGCCAGGCACTTGACTCATCGTCATTCGGCCTTATATATGATCCATTTAGCCGTCCTAGGGACGTTGCCCCAGGCGCACCAGAGGGGGGGCGGAACACACTGCGTCCACAACACAACATCCATGCCTTACGTGGGGTTCGAACCCACAACATGGCGGTCGAGCGATTGCTTTGGAAACGCATGCCTTGACCACTCGACCACCACGTCGGCCCGAGGGCCGCATATAAAAATATATATCTTTATATTAGATTTGGACCCATTACAAACATTTATTGGAGTGAAAATTTAAAACAGAATGAATTATTATTATTGTTTTCATTATTTTTCATGTATACAAACATAGATAATATAATAATAATAATGCAATGATCGAATAATGTTTAATTTATTTAATTAGTGAGATATTTGTTTCTCAACTCTTTCACTTAGTTTTTGCAAGTCGATCTCGATAAATTTCATTTTCGAAAAAAAAAACGATTCTCAAGTGTAAGTTGATCCAAAAGCGCTCACAACTTTTTGTGCCAGATCTCTCAAATTGGAAAATTTTTCTTTTGTGACATAAGTGTTATAAAAATCTATTTTTGATTCTGATGTTTCAAAAATGTGTTTTAATTCATTATTGCATTGTAAGTCAATCAGTTCCATTTGGAGATATTCTGGGGCCGACTCGACATCGACATGAAAGGGAGATGAATATATTTCAAATAATTTTTTGTATTTTTCTAAAATGCAATATTGCCCACTTCTAAGTATGTATAAAAACAGAAGCAACGTGTAAAATAGAAACAGTTATGGGATTTATTTGTTACAAAACACTACACTAAAAACAAAAATATTGCACAAAATAATCGTATTTTGTAAAGTTGTAATGAATCTCGCGGGCCGCAAAATTATTCAAGGCGGGCCGCGGGTTGGCCACCCCTGATCTAGAACTTCGGACAATACTGACAGTCTGGATGGCCCCCAGTTTTACAACCCGTGAACCTAAAGGTCAGAAAACCATGAATTTAGGGGTGCCATGACAGAGGGGCCGAGCTGACCCTGATGAGGATGTGGAATGGTTCCATTGGTTAAATAAGTAACCAATGGAAAAAGTAGCTTGTTGCGTCACACTGAATGCGGCAAATGAAAGTAAGGGGGAAATGACACCCCCGAAAAAGCAGAAGCCACAACCTGTGATCGAAGAGAACGACGAGAGTATACCAATATGACTTGAGAGAGTAAACTTTAACAGATAACTGAAATCAACGACTAGCGAGTGATGATAGAATACGACTTAAGAGCAGTGATGATTTAATACGACTTAAGATAACTTCGACATTATGATTTGTGCAGATACTACAGAGATGACTTGATATACTAAGAGAATGAAATAAGTGCGAGTGTTGGACTCAGCAGTACAATATGATCGACGAAGTTACGAGTGGATGCATTACACTACGAGTTGATGCGGGTAATAAAAACGACATCAAATACGTGCTGCGAACAAAGTTCAAGACAGATTTGAAGGTATGTGCCCATTGAAAATGATATTTGGTCCTAGCTACTATTTAGGCGTTTCCGTTTTGGTCACATATGTCCCCTCTGTGTGTGTGTGTGTGTGTGTGCTGAAATGCTACAATTAAATATTGTAATTGAATTATTTAAGTATTTATGTTTTTTAATAAATGTTTTTGTTAAAGTTAAAATAGTGTGATCAATTTTCCACTAATACGAGAATTTACTGCCATGTTAAGAGATATAGATAGGTTAATGATAAAATAATTGGAGGGTTATTGCGAAACACAATGCACAAAGCATAATAATATTAATAATTAATAATAACTTTACAGGGCTTATAATTATAAATCCAGTTCCCACAGTAAATGATATCACCCAATTACTGAACCTGGATTGAACCTGGGTTGAAAAAATGAAATACATTGAACCCCATGGGATCTAATTATTCAAACATTTTTTAAGCAAAGTTAAAATTCACAGACTGCTTCGAAAATTTTAGGAAATATTCAAATTATTCCATAGAAAAACATAAATCTTTTTTTAGCAAAATCTGTTCTTCAGTTTTTAAAGAAAAATTGAAATAATAATTACACTCGCATAATATGAAGAGATCACGTGACCCACTTCAAAATAAAACACTGCATTGATCTTTTCCCAGAGTAAAAATCGTGATTTTTAAAGTTCTTTTAAATTTATATTTATTGTTGCATCCGTCGTAAAACCGCTTTATTTTTGCGTATTTTCTGTGCATCTATATTCTGTTCCAACGCAGTTATAATATTTTTGAGTTTAAAAGATCATCAACTTTTGATTATTTCTACAACAAAATCTAGTTTTTATGGATGTAAAATGTAAACAAGTGACTGTAAGATGAGTTATATAAAGATTGCTGAAATTTTTCATGCAAAATTATTTAACTCTGGAGTCTGAAATAAAAGTGTATGAATGAAATATTCGCTTATTACATATAGAGCCAGACGATTTATATTTCGATGACGTCATTTGAATAAAGTTAATTTTTTTTCGACGAAGTTTTAAGTTTTCAAGAAAAATGAATTATTGTAATTCTGTGATAACAACAAAAATGCCACCGCTGAAAGTGTTGTATTTCAGAGATGTTTAGATAAAATTGCATTTCAGTTGGAAAGTGTTTCATAATTAATGCTTTATGCATGATTGATCTTTCTTGTTTTTGTATAGTGAGAATATGTGCATGTGCAAGATATATGATCATAGGCAACTTTTTTGGAATTACTTGTCATTCGTATGAAGTAAACGGCATAGTATCTCCATAGATAGAGCATCGATTGGACAGGCTGATATCCGATGTTTGACATCGGATGTCCGCCTATACGACATGAGATATGCGACAGATATTCCGGTTGCGACATGCGTTCCTTAGACACACTTACGACATGCGTTCTTTAGACACACTTGTGACATGCGTTCTTTAGACACAATTGCGACATGCGTTTTCAAAATTTATAATTAGAGTAAGAAACGTACATTATTGAGGTCTGAAAATTTTGATACTTTAAACTTCGGCATCTTTAGAAATCTTGAGATTTTGGTACTATATTTACTAAATTTGTTGCCGAAATGACGTAAGGTAACTTGATTTCATATGAGTTCGAGTTGAAAAGTATTGAATTTCAAAGAAGATGAAAAGGTAAGCTATACATTTGATAACAGTATCTTGATACAAAATCCAAGATGCATTTAAAGACTAGGGTTAATATTCGATACCTTTTACGTTCATATATTTTACTTCCCAGCCTTGGTTGATTTAGATTTTACATTAAGAAGAAAAATAAATTCAAAAAATACTTTTCAATATTTATTTTCCTTAATTCACACAATCTAAAGCTCATACTAATTAGTTTTACACGAAAAGCTTTTCCCGTGAAGTACTAATCTTAAATAAAGCAGTTTTTTCCTCAAAAAATTCAAAAAACATATTTCCAATAATTATAAACGTTGTGAAGTATATATTGGTCTTGTTTTGGTTTTCGGTGACAAAAACTATTTACGGCCCACTAATTTCCATAAATTGGAGAAAGAAAACCTTTTCACGCTTCGCGACGGTAATTGCTCTGATGTCCTTAACTTCTAAACCTTCATTTAAGACGATTACCCCCCCCCCCCTCTTTCTTTTGTAATAGTACTTGAAAAACAGTATCTATGTTATTTAGTATTAAATTATATATATATATATATATATATATACATATATATATATATATATATGTGTGTGTGTGTGTGTGTGTGTGTGTGTTTCTTTCCTTGCATACATAGTATAATGACCGGATCGAAAAGTGTAATTCAAGTTTTTGACGGATTTACACGTTTTGATTAGCCCTGAAAGTTAATTGAATATTTTTGAAGTGACACTCCATTATAATTAGATATATCACTTGATAAAGCAATTCTCTTGAGATTAGGAGGGTGCAAATTTCTGTCTTAATTTGGAAAAGAATTATAATATTTATGTGCAAACTTTATAAAATAAATATGTAAATACATTTTGTTGTTGTCCGAATGCGAAGTTATAGAGATATCATTTTGCCAAACTGTAGAATGGTGCTAATTTTCCGTTCTTAGATGCGGCGAAATAAGCTTTAGATAACCTAAAAATGCAAATTTGATGTATTTTCATATGTATATATATATTTTTTCTTCGCATTTTTACACATAATTTTTTTTTTCTTTTCAACATTCATCTATTGGCTAACTACAAAAAATTGCTTATTATGTATCTGAGTGTCAAGTAATTAGTTTTAAGTTTTAGAAACAGCAAATTAAAGAGTGACAATTTCCCCCGGCTCTGGGCCAGCTATCATAAAACTTTGGTAATTTTTTCCGTGTATTTCTTATAAGGTTTTCCATGTTATTATTTGTTTCGTAAAAACAATCAACTTAAGTTATATAAATTCGTGTATAAATTTTAAAACTTTATGTAGAAGGCATTAAAATAATATTTAATATTTTATATATCATGTTTTTATGTTTCTTTTCTTGTATTTTACTTTTAATAAAATGAAAGAAAAGAAACTTATAGTATCTATGTACGAGAGGAAAATAAGAACTGCATTTAAGGAACACAAAGCGCTATTCAATTAGTGCCTTCACTGTTACGTCCAACTATATACAGTTATATTAATTAGTCATCTATTGAATCACCGTCACAAATGTGGTACAAACAGAACTAGCTTATACTCCAAGAGAAATCTTCATGGGCCCAAACCTTATTTACACTCTTAACAGACCATCCACACTTCTTTCAAACGTCTGTTGAAATATACTATCTACTTTTCCTCTTTTTTTGCTTCGATACATTTTTGGATTTAGTGGAAGTAATTTTTCTTGCTTTTTTCTCCAATTATTTTTACTGTTTAAGTCTATCTGGAATGGCTTTTTCTTCCTCTAGTTTTCGTTTCACACGAGAATTCGCAAGAAGAGGTGTTTCACTCTTTCCATAATTATTTTGGTTACTTTTCTTTCTAGCAGCCGCCTTTTGATGTAGGTTCAAATGTTCAGGGGTCAACTTAACATGTGGCAATTAGCTCCTCGTGAAATCAGATAGTCAAACTTTTTTTTATTTTTGACTCCCATTACAATACCTTATCAAATATTTTTGACCCCCATCAAAATAATTTCTTTTGCATATACTAAGTATTGTAGAGAAAGTGAAAAAAAGTGAGTTAGTTGATTGAAGGTAAGTAGTTCCAATCCTCAAGTAAGGGGTATAAGTTGTATGGTTCTCTTGAATATCAGTTGGTGGAACGTTGAGCCTTTGTCAGATTATGACCCCAATCACAATACTGTCTATTGCACTGTTGTGACAAATCACAACACTTTAATTTATTATTCATATTTTAATAATTTTTAGAAATCGTTAAATATATTTTTACTTTTAATTTCAATTATATATAAATTTTTATCTTTAATTATTCAAAATTATTCTATTCTAAATTATCCTATTCAAAATTAATTTTCTTTTTCTAAATTATTTATTAAAATTTAGTTTACTAAAAATTCTTCTTTTATTATATTTTGATTGTAGAGAAAGAGATCCAGATAAGGATTTTAGAGTCAAATGGAACATGTATTAAAAATTTTGTATATTTTGTTTTTAAGGCACCCATATGCAAAAATGGTTATATATATATATATACCAATTTTAATTCACAAGCTTTGTATTTATATTTTAATCTGTTTTCCACTATACGGTCCCAATTCATTAGGCATTTTAACTTTTAATTTTATTTAATTTCTTGATAATTTGCATGTGGGTGTCCGACTCAATTAGATGTTGTTATATAGTTGCTTAATTAAACATATCATATAATTAAGCCTCCCTTAAGCAGTTGTATCGCAACATGCACATATTGTAGGAAAAATAAAGAAGAAAACTAAAAGAGAGTTGAAGGTAAGTGGTCTAATACTCGAATAAGGGGTATAAAATGTATGGTTTTCGAGAATCTTAGTGGATGGAGAGTTGAGCCCCATTACAATGCTTCTTTTTGCATATATTATGCATTGTACGGAAAGTTAAAAAAAACCCCAAAAAGTAGTTGATTAAAGGTAAGTAGTTTAATCCTCAAATTAGGGGTATAAGAATCGAGAATCTCAGTGCATGGAGCCTTGGTCAGATTTTTGAACCCCATCACAATGTATATACTATGTATTGTACGGAAAGAAAAATATCAAAACAAAAGTGAGTTGATTGTAGGTAAGTAGATGAGAATGAATGGTTCTCTAGAATCTCAAAGTTTATTTTGTTATCAAATTCTGATTATGCCTTCATAATATGAATCTAAATTTATCAATTTTAGGTTTAACAGATTTTACTATGGAAATTTCAAGGTTTTCCCACTATTCATGTACAGCCAGAAAACTGTATAGCGAGCATTACTAGACAGTAAAAATAGTTTGTTATGTGCGATAATTTTATACTCTGAATCACGCTTCCAATGCGGTGGTTAGAAGCGAGACTGGTCTATAACTGGTCTATACGATGGTCTCTGCACTAGGAGCGTTATTTAAAAATCCCCCCCCCCCAGCTACATATTTTGTAATTACAAATTTTCATACTCATTTTATAAATAATTATTTGAACATGCAACTGAACTAACAATTAAGTACTAGTAGTTAAAACTGAAAATTTCCAATTAACGATGTTGTAAGAAACCACATTGATACTGTAAAATTTTAACAGAAAAAAAAGACGCTATGATTCAGATTGCTTTACGTAAGTTAAAATATATGGACATGTTATTAATAATTATGAAATTCTGTATCCTAAGAATAATGCACACAAAATATTAAATATAGTTATAACAAATAGTTTGGAGTTTATATCACCCCTTTAATAAATAACTGAAAGAATATAAAAGAAGTTTCACGTGGCTTATTTACAGACAACATACAAAAGAGTGCATTTATTATTCTGACACAATTGAACATGAGACAGCTCTAGTCTATTGATAAAGAAATTTCATGAAAGTATTAAGAAACTTATACGGTGTAAATAAAAATAAATTACATTTGTGAATTATATATGTAACATTCTCTATTGATCACCAGAGGTATTTATATACATTCATGCTCAAAATTTAATTTGAAGTTGAAATTAATAAACATGATAAGATTAAGACACTTTTTAAAAAAAGTATTCTATGAGGATATACATATTTTCATTTTTATTTCACAAAGAACAAAAAGAAGCAGGTTTCATTTTAAAAGTCTATATAATCCTAAAATTTCTTGAAAACTTATAAATTATTGGGTCATTACACGTATATATAACTCTTATTATTAATATCTTATTTCAAAAGCTAGAAAAATATGTGTCCTGATCCATTGACAGAAAGTAACAAAATATATTGAATTTCAAAATGAAATCGAATTCAAATTGAAAAATTGCAAATTTTGTTTATCTATATTTCCACATTTTTATATAATGCATTTGCACATAAAATTTCATAACCAGACAAGCGCATTAGTTTTAGGGTTAGTGTGTCTACTTGATTGTGTCTATGCGTGTGCCACATTATGTACACACACATGTATGCAAAGGACACCTTCTCGAAAGTGTTTGAAATGTGTTCAGGAGTTTTAAATATGTACTGTTCCGTTTACATTTCGAAATTAAAATTTCATAAAAGCAGCATTTTCTATACACTAATAAAAGAAATCAAAATATCTACCAGTGATCATAAATAAAAAAATGAAATGCACAACTACGACAATTTGTATAATGCTACAAAATCTCAAAATTTCATCTTTAAATAGAAGACATGGAAAAATTGTGCAATCTTAACAGAATTTACTTTCTGCAGTAAATAAATAAAATGTAACGTAGAACGAAGCTTGTTATTTCAGAATTTTCATTTTGACTTTTCACACTTTTCTTATAAAGAGAAATCAAATTTTCCATAAACCGTTATCATCTTTCGTCTTTTGGCTAACTGTAGAATAATTAAGGAATATTTATCTGATTGACAAATGTACTCCGTCTAGCTGTCGAGAAATTAGTTCTGTGAGCACAAACGCGTAAGACAGCTAGCTTCGATTTGCCCTACAAAGCGCATGCATAAAGAAATCGAGTGAAGTAATTTAGGTTTAAAGATGTTAAATATAAAATATTCCTAAATGTTTCTGTTAATCTCTTAATAGTCTGTTTTATTATTTAATATTTTTTGTAAAAAAAATGTAACTATCTTAAAACTGCCACAAACTCAAATTTGGTAATGTGACTTAATCGCTTTATGCATGAGTAGCTCCAATTGAATGAACTTAAATGGTGATATTTAGAGAAAATCATTTTGCAATAAATAGAGAAAATGTATAAAGCCCGTGCATAGAAATATGAAGTGACATAATGTAGGTTTTAAGATATTAAACTTGAACTATTCTTATACACGACTCTTGTATTATTTAAATTTTCAGTAAATAGATAATATAACTACCTTAAAATTACCACAAACTCAATTTTTCTAATGTCACTTAATAGCTTTCTGAATGAGCAGCTTCAATTGAATGAATTCCAAAATGGCAATAATTAGAGAAAATGATTTTGCAGTAAAGAGGGAAAATGTTTAAAGTCCATTCATGAAGAAACTAAGTGACATAATTACAAGTTTTTTATTTTAATTAAAAGTTTTAGTAAATAGAAACTGTAACTACCTTAAGATTTCCACAAACTCAATTTTGCTAATATAACTTAATCGTTTCGTGCATGAGATGCTTCAATTGAATGAAGTAAAATGTATAAAGTTTATAAATAATGAAATAAGGTGATATAATGCAGATTTTAAGATATTAAGTTTAAAAGCGAATCACTGATTTAAATTTATAGTAAATAAAGCATTTAACTACTTAAAACTGCGACAATTTTAACTTTGGCGATGTCGCTTAAGCACGTCATACATGAGGAGCTTTAAGAGAATGAACTTCAAAATGGAATTTTAATTCGATGATTATATTTACGAAGTATAAGAGTAGTAGAACTATTCTCGGTAACAATTTGTATCATTCACATCAAATTCGAAACAATTTTGAATTCTATTCTTATTAGAATTTGCCATTTAGATTTTTATTTCGTACTACTGCCATAAGGAGAGAAAATATATTAAGCCCATGCATAAATAAATCAAGTGATATAATGCAGATTTTAGCATACTAAGCCTAAATGGTTCTTATCGACCCTGTCTTATTTAAATTTTCAGTTAATAGAAAATGTAACTACCGTAAAGCTGCCACAAATTCAATTTTGGTGATGCCATTAGCGCTTTCTCATGAATGAGAAACTTCAATTGAATGAACTTGAAAATATAATTTTAATTCGATAACAATCTGTAATTTTCATACCAAATTCTCTACAATTTTGAATTCCACTCTAATTAGAATTTCGCCATTCAGTTTTCCCGTCGTTTATTTAGTATGTTCTTATTCAGGAAGCTACTTAGCTGATCTCATTTCAGGATGCTGAAAGGGAGAAAATGTGCTTATGATATGAGAAATGCGATGTTTCACATTACAGGGTTAGGTAGTTAATATTGCCTTCATGATATTTAGTACAATGGGGGGTGGCAATGTGAGAATATTAGAATCTTGAATGTTATGTGCGAATGTTATATTGACTGGTATTTAAAATATTATATTTTTAATTATCTACATATTATTGTAGAATATTAGATTTAATTTGAGATCAAAACAATAATCTGCCGGAACCAGAGATCGAATTCGGACCTCTGGCAATGCATCCAGTAAGCTTTCACAATGCATGTTTACCAAATTTCATAGAAATAATTGAATTTTTTCGTGAGTTATCGCAGTCTCATTGGAAGAGTAAAATATCTACTATCTGATGAACTGTTTTTGATAATCTATAATAATAAATGAAGATACTTATCTGTCTATTTGTTGGTAGCGTAGTGGAAAATCTAAGCGACCCACATCTATGGAATATAGAACAATGATACTTCAGTTTAGACTCAATGATACCTTGAGCGGATCTTTTAAATTCGAATAAATTTTTTAGTGATTATATGTTGAAGCGCCGTTTTGATCAAATTTCGTTCAAATGTGTTTCGTAACGACTGAAAAAATTACCGTAGAGTTTTTATCAAGTGCGAGGAGCCTTGAAGTGAAGAGCGCAAGACCGAACAACCTGTGGTAAGTGAGACAGCGCCTGGAAATTTGGCATTTTTGAACTCCAAGAGAACCCTCGCGTGCTTTAGTCTTTCCTATTGGGCAGTCGATTTCCTGGCTCCTCGTTTGGTGTCTTACAGCGTTTGATGAAAGGCGGTGAGCACCCCGCTAGTTATAGAGGTTGTCCTAAGTTCCCTAAACCAAAACCCAGACCAAATTACAATTCTGAGCAAAGTAGGTTCACATCCAAATATGCTACCAATAAAGTTTCTCACGCAAATGTTTTCAAAAATAACCCGGAAAATTTTCCAGAGCTTCCCCCCCCAAGAAATATTCTGAAACCAAACCGGCTTACGAAGATGATGAAAAACTTTACGAGTCTATTATAGGCATGCTTATGGCATATCAAAAATATTTCTCTCCCAAATACATTTATGAGTGTTACACTAAAGTTATTCCGCAAATGAAAGCTACTGAGCATGATCTGGACAAAGTCAATATTCTTTTCAAAGTTCTACACCAGATCACTGATTAAAATCTGTTTAGGGCCGCTCTGATGAGCTTTTTCCCGGAGGCATGTTGAACGTTCCCTCATTGATTCAAGGCCTGTGCTCCTCGGAGCACGGACCGATCCCTCCCCCCCCTTCCGTTCTTTCATGAGGAAAAATTATTCCTCGTGCAAGGTGGGTGTTTAAAAGGGGTGCCTAATCCGGGTTTGAAAACCAGATTTTAATCCCCTATCTAAAAAGAGAAGAAAAACGAAGGAAAGGGATTTCACTAAAGGGAGTTTACAAAAGTCAAAAGGTTGCTCGGAGAATTTAAGATCATCCGAGTCTTAAGAAAGAAATTTAAAAAAAAAAAAATTTAGGATTTAATTTATTTTTACTAAAATTTTAAGTTTAAATTTAAAATTTAAAGGAGAATCCAGAAATAGGAGAAGAGAGAATTTTTTGAACGTTTGGGTGCGCACAAAAATGCGCAGACCTTGCACGGAAACGCTGGGATGCCAGGTGCCCAGAAGGGCGGGGGGGGGGGGGGGGGGAGAAGATGGTCGAATGCAGAAAAGTTATCCCAAATGCGAGGGTGTTAAATGTTCAGCGGAAAGACGTTCGAAGGATGGAAAACTGGGTAATGACAGAAGCTATTCGATGCGTCGACGTTTAGGATTAAACGGGACGTCTTCACGGCGCCCGAGCAGGGCCCGAGGTCGCTTCCTGCATTTAGGAATCCGAGGATCATAATTTGACAAGTTTAACAGAATAGCGTTTCCAACCTTCGGGAGATCAAGATGAAAATGCAGCGCTAATTTCTTCACATGGGCCAAAAAGGTTTTAATTTTGAGATCTCTATGTATGACGTCATTCTTTTCAAATTCTGCGACTCTATAGATCTTTATTGTGATTCGTCGCAATAGGGATCAGAAGAGCAGCGCCCGTTTCTTTTTGAAACCTCTTTTCTGTAAATTTTCTTTTTCACTATTTCCCAGCTGACCCTTAGATGGAGGTTAAAGATCAGCCTTCGGCTGACCTAGGTACTCCTTAATTTGGGGATCCTTGAATCCTTGAATCCGTTTGATGAAAGCGAGACCTTACTGATTGAAAATCATATTTCAGAGTTTTTATCTAGACACCATTAGAAAGATTGAAGAACTAGCTTTTCAAAAAAATTGAAATTTCATCGAAATATGAAAAACTTATAATATTTCATATGCATATTGTAGCATCCGGAAATTGAAGAGTTGAACAATTACAATTTTTGGCACAAATATTGTGTGATATCTTCACATTCTAATAAAATAATATAGTTACTCTATTTCTGAATTTTCTATGAATTTTAATGTGAAACCTCTCAAAATATTTCTAAGCTTTGATAGCTGAACCCATTAGTCTACTGTGTCATTGTGTGTCACATTATACTGTGTATTGGTTATTAGTAACGTGGGGTGTATTTAAAAGTCTTCATAGGTAACGGAAATAAGTCCTTTACGATATCTATGGCATTCTTAAATCATAGCCTGGGGAATAGGCGAACGTGACTTCACAGAATCTACATCGATGTTTCACAGCGTTTGGTATTCGTTTGAGGTTTTTGTCGTGCTGAAGGTAATTGTATGGTAAAGGAACTCCGAACAACGTCCAGTGATTGTGCAAGCATTTTTTACTTTCCCTGCAATACATGGTAATGTATAGGGAAAGTATTGGAATCATGCCGAAAATCGCAACTCGAGTTTTCGACGGATCTACGCGTTTCGAGACCTCTAGAACACGAAAAAACTATTTTTAGTGTGACGTCTGTGTGTCTGTCTGTCTGTGCAGATTTTGTATCCACTCTAACTAAAATACTAATTGACCGAATTTCATAAAATTTGGTAGGTGAGTCACTTGTGGGCGAATCTGGTGCTGATTAGTTTTGGGCACAATTTGGCATAAAAGAACCTGCCTTTTTTTGCGAAATGGCCCGCGAAAGCCTGTATCCATTCTAGCTGAAAAACTAATGGACCGAATTTCACAAAATTCGATAGATAGGTCGCTTGTGAGTCATCCTGGTGTTGATTAGATTTTGGTATGATTCGGAAAAAAATAACCTGTCTTTTTTTGCAAAATGGCCCTCAAAAATCGTCAAAATCTAAAATAAAAAAATTTATGCTCAAATATATCCATTAAATGCTTGTTTAATAAGTAATTTTTAACGATGAAAAGAATAAGACCAACCCCATTACACTAAGACTAGCCGTACTCGAGATATTTTAGTTTTTTCTCATTTTCTCTACGCCATCTTTGAAAATAAGTTCAGTTACCAAATGAGAACGAAAATTGAATTAAAAGTGAATTAAATTTAATTAAAATAAAAAGAATGTGGATATAAGTCTGCAGGGACAGTCATGTGCTGCCCACATCAGATTTTTCATTTAAAAAACGTATTGTTGATTTTAAGCAAGTTTAGTTAAACAATTGTTCTGCTTATTTAGGGCGTATTACATCTACGCAAAGGCAAAAGGTATATTTAATGCTAAAAAAGGTGCTTATTTACTGTGTATTATGCCCGTGCAATGGCTGAAAGGTTTATTTTGGGCGTATCAAAATAGCTTATTTAGAGCGTATATGAGGAGCTTATTTAGGGTATCTTACGACCCCGCAGAGGACAAAAGGCTTATTTTGGGCAAAATAAGCAGTCGTATGAGACCGTACCATTCGGCATGCTCAACGCTGGGCCCAAGACGTATTATGCACCCGTAGCGCGGGCTATAGCGTGCTTAGGAGTTCATTTAGAGGGGTGTACTACACCCGCTTAGCGTGCGGGGTACAGCCACACATGTGTTGGCGCAGAGTGCGACTACGTCTTTTGAAAAAATGTATAAATAAATTCAATTAATCTCTGATTCAAATCCTGAGCAACAATGGGTAAATTTTCTTCGTGGTCCAGTCTCGAGAGCTAAAGCTATTGCAGTTATGAGCGCTTAGTTAAACGCAGCTGTCGTAGTCGTGTGTGTCCCTACGCAGCGATTTCATTTCTTATAAACGGGCGTTTTAAGGAAACGTATTTTGGTTTTCAAGAATTCGCTGCGACTTCGATGTAATTTTAATCAAAGTTTTCATCTCAAATCAAGACCGTGTACACAATTCAGTTCCTATATATTTTTGTACCTAAATTTCTGGTTAATTTTTTTTACAAAGAGTTCATTCGTTTGTAATATGGATTAATGCTCATGATTTTTTTTTTATTCCAGACCAAGAAATGTCTAATTTTCTATAACCGTGTATTGCAACATTTTGTAATTATATGTTCCCCCTTTTAAATAAAAAGTAACATATGAAATGTTTTTCTGTAACAATTTTAATAATAACCAGTATGTTTTTGTAACGCAGCATATTTTTCATGATTTTATTTTCTCTTAAAAAGAAATGTTTAAAAAGTTGAAGGTCTTCCTTTGTCAGAGCTCTTTAAGTTCAATAGTCCTCTGACGTTTTCTATTGAGATAATCATGCCAATTATCATGCGATGTTCTCATTTGTTCGAGAGTTTCATCCTAGACTCATGGACAAGTCACACTTAGAGACAAGAGAAATCAATATTTTATATTTACATATACTGTGTATTGCTGTTGTTGAGACCCAGACCGTCCGACCTACCAGAAAGGTGTAAGGTAACTGTTTGGACGGTCGGGAAGTGCCACCCAATTTAGACCGGAACCCAGTGGGGGAGGCATCCACAGAGACCGTACCCTCCTTCCCCTACCACCAACATCTCGGAAGGACTTACTGACCCACATGTTTAACGTGATCGTACTCCGCGTGAACACGGCGGCAGTTTTGGCAGCCGCTGGTATCGAACCCGGGCCTACCGAGTGCAACTCCAGCGCGCTAACCACTGGGCTACCGCGCCCTATATACTGTGTATTGCATGGAAAGAAAGTAACTAATGTTCTAAATGGATGATGTAATAAAATCGATAACTTTTCGTATACTTATCTATATACATAAAATTGAAATCTGTCTGTATGTTTGCCTCATCATCATGTGAGAACAGCTGAGCTAAATTCAAAATAATTTTGTGGGTAGTTTTGAAATAGCTCCAATTAAAGTTCAGCCTATATTTTGAAATTCTAGGACTAGGGGTTGTGTAAATATTAATTAAAAACGAATAACTAAAACTTCCATAAAGATAGCATTATGCAGACGACATTTTTCCGCTAATTTATTTGATGAAAATTATATCATGTCAGTTAGCAATGGATTTTACTCCATTGTGTTTATGAGCAGACGATTTTTGTCAAATTTTTTCGGATTCAAATAATAAAGATATGTATCTCTATCTCTACTTATAATAAAACAGAGTGTGTGTTTGACGGGGAACGCTTCCGGGGCGATCCACTCGGGAATGCTTCCGGGACAATCCACTCCTGAGAAACAAAACAGAAACGTTTTACATTTGCCGCCATCTATCGGTCGAAAATTTCTACTTATAATAAAACAGAGTGTGTGTTTGACGGGGAACGTTTCCGGGGTGATCCACTCGGGAACGCTTCCGGGACAATCCACTCCTGAGAATCAAAACAGAAACGTTTTACATTTGCCGCCATCTATCGGCCGAAAATATAACTAATTTTCTCGCAAGTTGAATCGATTAGAAGCTGCATCAATAATATTCTCAAAGAAGCTTCTTTTCGATTTGTGATGCTCTCTGAAGCAATTGCATTAATTTTTTTAGCATTTTAAGTAGCATTAATTTTTTTTTTTCCAAGTTCTACCAGAGCGGAGAGAGATTGTAAACAAACCCTGGATGTAATTATTTTGCCGTGATTCATTCACCGTGTTAATTGGAGATTATTTACAGTAACGTATTTTGAAATTCTTATATATTAAGATAAAGACATACAGAATTGATTTAATTATAATGTTTATTTATTTTTTTATATTTAAATATAATTTATTTTTGTATATTTAAATATTTTCGACAAAAATGAAATACTCAAGACTCAAAACGATATGAGTTTAGGAAATGTTTGATTTTGCTGTTGGTAATTGGCAACTATAGTTTGTATTTCCGTTAGTTATTATTTTTAACGATACAACGGTACAACGAACGGTACCTGGTACAACGAAAATAATCTTCATATCTTAGCTCAAAATGGTAGACAAATTCGTATACCAAAATTTTGCCAAACGTTACAGATGAAAAAATGGGTTATTCTTATTGTAGATACCTATATTATTTCCAAGATATTGAATTTTTGCGAATTAGTAGTCATTTTCATTGATTTAGCGTCCTTTTTATCAATTTGGCAACATTTTCCTTAATTTTGCAACATTTAAAAAAGTCGCCAAGTTAGTGACATTCGGCCAAATTTTTCGCCAAAATCTCGCCAAGCGTTATGAGCGGAGAAATAAGTTATTCTTCTTATAGTAGATAAATGACTATTGGCGTTCAAATACAAAATTATTACCGAAAGTCACTTTTCTCATGAATGAAACGAACAAGATTCACAAGAATGATGTCACCAATTTTATCATATGATATTACATATAAAAAGTGAACATGTTTCACAATAGTTAATATTTTTTTTATTTTATGTGATTTTTTGGTAAATTTATTTGAAAAATGTGCAATATCACGAGAACGTTTCATGGTAACGTTCTCAAATTTATAGCAATTACTTCTAATGAAAGATTACATAAGAAATTACTACTTGCGTAACTTTATGGATGATTTTTTCAAAATTTCACTCGAAAATTTAGGGGGATTCTGAACATTCGATTGCGTTTAAAAGTAACAGGCTTCCAATATTCACGGAGTCGAATTTTTGTACCAAATTTCGTTCGAACTGCTCCACTCGTTTGTGAGATATCGTCTCCACAGACTCACTGACACATATACACACACACACATACATACCACCTCAAAACCGTTTGAATCGTGTTCAGGGATGCTTGAAATGTGCTCTTTCTTCGAAAACTCGAATTCGAATTTTCGACCCCGTCACAATAGTTTTCTTATACATTATACTATGTATAGTATAAGAAAAATAATTGGTGCATGATAATTGTTGAAAAGATCAGAAAAGGAAGTCTGTAAAAATAGTTCTTTGAGCTTTATTCCTAATATTAGCAAGATGTCCACAGCAGATTTCTTTTCTACAGAACGATAAGAAATATATTCGATTGAAAAATAATCTGTACTGATTTCCGAAACTTAATAAGCTGAGTCACGGAAGAAAATTAAGCTAGAGTTCTTAATTTCATTTTCTCTTCATTTTTCTAAAGGGCAAATGTCTTTGACTCTTTTGAATGTTTCTTTTCACTAGTTCTCCGGAAATTCTAAAGACACTAAAAATACACCCACATTTCATGCGGTTAATAGCTTTACCTTTTCTTTCCGTTATAGTACATTTCTAATAGAGTAAGAAATCCGCTTGGTTTTGATGGGTGTACACATTCTATATTATCATCGAACATGAATCAATTGTATTCCGATCATATTTCTCTGCGTGTGAGTAACATCGATGGAACTGGACGATTCAAATGAATCATCCAATCGTAGTTAGTTGTTCATCTTCTTTAGGTGGATTCTTTGAGCATGAACTTGACCTTTGCAGCCACGTCCAGCCTGCGCTCAATGCCGCCTTTGAAAATATGTCCAGTTACCAAATGAAAACCAAAATTGAATTAAAAGTTCAAAGTCAATGTCATTTCAAATAATTATGAGTTTTTTGTGCAATTAAACTCAATTTAATGAATTATTAAAAAAATAAAGATAATTTAAATTTGAGTTTGTAGGTAAAGTCATGTGTTGCCCACATCAAATTTTTAAAATAGGCTTGTCTCTCTGATTTTGATGGTTACAAATCACACCTTTCCCATTGTATACTTGCAACGGATGCTTAGGCTATTTTTTAGTAGTGCGAATAATTAGTTATTAGTCGATAGGAAATAACCTGCACCAAACATTTAATATAATGTTTCGGAAAATGGTATTAAACCAAATATTTTATTTCAATTTCATTTTTTCCATTCTTCCAAATAGCAAACGTTTCTGCCTTTGGAAAATTTCTTTCCACAAGTTCGTGAAAATTATGAAAAGCACTAAAGATAATCCACCCACCATTCATATAGTCAATAGCCTTCAGTTATCGCCATTTCTTTATTTTGTTGCAACAAAAGTAAACTTCGGCATTCGGTCTTTGAATCATTGCTTTTTCACCAAAGCGAAAAGAAACAGAAAAGGAAAAAAAAAGTACCCCAAACAAAAGCTATTTTAGTCTGTATGTCGTTTTACGGTTTCTAAGTGGTTATAACATTCGCTTTAAAACCACAATAATACGAGTTATGAGGAATATTTGTTACCGCGGAGAGCAGGGGTGTTAGTGTATAATTGTCAGAAAACACAACAGAAAATCTGATATGGTAGATAACATATCATTAAGAATTATAAATTTTGGTTCTGTGGAAAGGTAACTAAACTAGGTTTTACTAATGATTGAATCTCAAGAACGTGTCCCAATTGTAGATAACAACATTCATCAACATTCACTCCCAACGTTTAATACACTCCATAGCATGAAATACCCAATACCAACTGGAAGTGCAGCAAGAAAACTAACTATATACCACAATTTTACAAACCACTAAAACCGTGGAGTGCGACAGTCCAGTGATTAGCCGGGGATGCTCTCAGAAGACCAGAGTTCGTTTCCCGTCTCTGCCGAAACTGTCGACGTGTTCACGCGGAGTACGATCCCGTTAAACATATGGGTCCGTAAGTCCTTCCGTGAGGTTGGTGGTAGGAGAAGGAAGGTGCTACCCCTGTGGATGCTTCCCCCACTGGGTTCCGGTCTAAATTGGGTGGCACTTCCCGGAGTCCAAACAGATACCTTAAATTTTCAGGTAGGTAGGACGGTCTGGGTCGAACAAGAAGAACCTCTAAAACCGTTGAATTCAGTCCTACTATGTAGCAGACATTCAGTTTGGCAAAGGTTGAGCTCAGGTGATACGGGATTGAAATAATGTTCATGATTACAGAAACCATATAAAGGAGGCGTTCCTAAAAACCCGTACAATTGCGCTCAATTTGCTAATAAGGTCATCCATGGAAACACGAAATCAGTCCATGGATGACGTTATCTGCAAATTTGAGCGAGATTCTAGTTTTGGTACTGAGTCAAAGTCTTAAGCTTGGTTTTAGTGCAGAATTTTAATGTATTTCTGGCAGAAATATATTCCTCTAATCCAATAAAAATGCAGATCCTTATTTGTGTACCGAGAACAAAATTTTAAGCGCTCAGGATTACATGGAAGTAAGTGACTTTTGTCGTATGAAATCGAACTAAAATATATAAGTAGTGTTCCCGACTTATTGCCCGAACAGCCGTATGTAAAGTGATGCCTCTAAACTCAAGGAAATAAGGGTCGTATTGTGTTACCATACCAACCAACAGAAACCAACCTGTAGCAGATTTATGAATAAAAATTGACAAAACCCAAAGTCTGTCAAAATGAGGATAATACTGAGGATTAGGAAGGGAAAAATAAATATAAAAATCGTTAATATAAAACAAATTTCCCATATTTTTGTATTGTTTTCATAGTGTTTAATACTTGTATTAATGTATTTTCAAATTCTCAGTATCCCAGTTTTGCCATCATTTTAGAGTTTTCGCAACTTTAATGAGCAATTCTCTCACAATTTTATTTTCACAGAATTTGGGATTAAATTCCTTTCATGTTATATGCCATGTTATGTGTTTAATAAATTAAGCCACTTCAGCAAAATTTGGTGAGACTATTTCAATCGATAAACACCAGATGATTATTGATTTTTGAGAACATCCGGAAAATTCACTGTTTTATATTTATTCGCTATTCGAGATATTTCACGTTTTTGAACAAAAATGGAAAACATAAAATTAAATATGCTCAATACTATTAGATGCAATAATCAATACTATCAGATCTAGCATTCTAGACCCATTCTCGAGTACATTAAGAATTCTGCATATTTGAAAATCTACAGTATTAAACCATGTCCTACACTTTTATCCAAAATTTGGTAACATTTCGAATTTTTGTAAAACTGAGCATTTTTGATGCACACAATTGGCTGTTTCTCTGAATCGGGAGCTATATATTGGGAATTGTACAGAAATTATTCAAAACAATTTTTGTTTTTAATTAGTAGCAACTTAATGGCAAGATTTCACGTGGAATTTATTCCTTTTGTCGTAGTGTCAAACCCAAAACTGGAGCATATATCCATCTAAGTAGTACTACCGACGAGCCCATATGCAAATAATCGGATCATCTACTAAGTACTACATTCTATTTTACAAAGTACTACCTTCTATTCTACAAATTACTGATCTTTTTTTACAAACTGCTCATGTGGCCCAGGCCCTCAAGCCTCCCTGACCCTTAAGAAAAGCATCTTTGTGAACTCCCTGCATATGAGAACAGAAAAATGCTCAATTAATCAATCATCACCCAATTTGGACTATGTCTTTGCGATCTTTGCTAGTCGTCAATCTAAGGTACGAATGATATAATAAGATGGTCAACGAGAAATTTTTTTTTTAAAGCAAGGATTTTATAATTTTTCTGGTAGAAGTATATATTTCATTTAAACCCAGTAATGATACAATAACAACAAATCCACCCAATTTCTTTTTTGCCACAAACTCTACGTTTGCAAATCTGTAACTATTGTTATGTATTCCATACAACAAACTGCTAAACAAAACCCGAATATTAAAATGTTGAGACCAATACAAGTAATAGCACATAATTATTCGATACGTAACCCATTGTAGCAAAGTCTTTATTTAATGAACTACCAGAGCTTCACATAAAGGCCAAAGGGCAGGAAATCGTGAAATTGGATTTCACGCTCGTGAAGCCTCGTGGAATACTGAGAATTAATGAACTCATTAACAAAAATTCATCTGAAACGTTCTCTAATAATTGCATTCTCTTGTATTTCACGTTCTTATATTCACCATTCGAAACTGAAATTTCTAATGGGTTCAAAACTAATGTAAGAAATTTTCTGTTTTATCTTTTGACTTTCTCAGCATTTCTAATTACAGCATCGTGCTAATAATTGAACGTATCGACTAAAATGTTAACAAATGATAAGAAAATTATGTAGCTTTAAAAACAAATGTAAAGAATAGGATATAATTGCTCAATAGTATTATATTGGAGTCAATTCCTTGGTTTCTGCCATTGACAGTTTAAAGTATCGGTTTTATCCCGAAAAACGTAGGTTGTGTGATTTTCATCACTACCAGGACTAGTTTCGTGCGCAGGAATTGTCATTATTTTCTTTATATGTAACTCAAGTGTGCAATATAGGATCCAGTTAAGAATATGTAATTTCAGTAGCTTAATATTGAGTCGCCTGGTCAGCCTGAGATAGGTGGTCCAATTATTTTCTCAGACAATAAGTCTTTGTAATAGTCCCCGAGAAATTTAACTCTGTAGGTTAAATTCAGAAGGTTACTGGCGTTTAGATAATATCGAAATTGGAATTCTCCTAGGACCCTATGTTGTACATCAGTGGTTTCAAATAAAAAAGGTTATTAAGAAATGATATCCTATATTATGTAAAGCAGACGAGTAAGGTGGATATACATATTAGAAGTTACTACAAATGCAAAAGGAAATGTAGTCATCTCAGTAGTTCTATAGAATAGAGCGTTATATTCCAGAAGGATATCAGTGGTTTGATTTCCCGTTGATATATGAGTTCTTTACATAGTTATCAATTGAAAGTCCTCTACGAATGCCCGTTTTTCCAGTTTCTGTTTGTACAAAGGGTACAAAGTGAACCATCTCGTAAGATGCCCCAGGGCAACACCATAGACGGCAATATCATTCACACTTCTCAGCTACTGACATGGATCAATAATAATGATCAAGTACTCGCTTAATGGTGACAGGTTTTGTCAATCGACCTCAAAAACCTTTCAGAAAGGTCAAGTAGTACTCTCATATTTTCTCATTATACTTTTCTGATATTTCCCTTAGTTTATCTGATTGGAAAGGATAGGTTTGTAAATAAATATAATCTTAATGGACTGTAAAATATAACAAATAAGAAACAACTGATGATATAAATGTGGGTCCAAGCAGAGGCTGTGAACTGACGTTCAGGAAGTCCTACTTTAGGTATAACTTTAGGAAGTCTTACCTTAGGAAGTCTTACCTTCGGAAGTCTTACTTCAGCCACGTTCAATAAGTCTTACTTTAGGTTGTTGAAAGTGAGTTGTAAAAAGGGGCTATTCGTAGCTTATCTATATTCAAATATCGACTTCCAGGATTAGCTTTCTGTAAAATTAAATTTTACTTTCTTTTACATAAAATACAGTAGTGAGCGCACACAAAAATCGAGTATACCCAGATATATGTAAAACACATTTTCACTGCAATTATTTGACTACATGGTCAGGGCCGGTACTATATCAAGCCCCGGGAAAACAATAATTCTGGTCCCGATAACCAGAAAAAAAATTGCTTGTAGATAGAAATTTTTCTTCATTAATCTGTACCCGATTAATCCACTCCCCGGCTTCCCCGAAATTTATCCCTGCTTATTACGTTATTGATACTTATTTTTATGTAATTTTTTTATGTCATTATTTTTATGTCATTTTTATGTAATTTTTTATGCAATTATTTTTATGTAATTTTGTATGTAATTTTTTAAGATGCAATTTTTTGGAAAAGGTGCAATATCTCGAGTACGGTTCAAGCTAGTGTTCGGAAGTTTATATCAGTCGTTTTAAAATAAAAAAATAACGTATGAAATGATTATTTATTTAACATTATTCATTGTCTTGAATTTTTTACGATTTTTTAAAAAAATCATGTGGAAATTTGGGGTTTTGCAATAGGGTTCCAATATTCACGGAACGTAATAATCGTATCAAATTACGGTTCAAACGCTCTATTATTTCATGAGATATCATATCCATACTGCGGACACAAGCACATCACCTCAAAAAAGTTCGATTCGAGTTCAGGGTTTCTTGAAACATGCTTTTCCGGCTGAAACTCGATTTCGAATTTTAAACCCCGTCACAATAATTTTCCCATACATTATACTATGTACGTAGTATCTCAATATAAAATAAAAGTATCTCAAAGTAATGTCGATCAAAGTAATGTGAAAATATCTCAATATAAAATCCACGATACATTTAAAGACTAGGGTCGATACTTGTACTGAGACATCTTACTTATTTTATTGTATTTACACGTCCTTCTGTGTGTGCGTTTTATATTAGTCATTTGTTTTCTCCTTATCTATAACTAGTCTTGCGCCTGTTGAGAAGTAGGTGTATTACAAATAAATAAATAAATAATTAAATACTTCCCAGCTCTGGTTAGGACCCAAGTCTCCTAAATTCTACCCAAAACTGATATTTTAAATCATGATCATATTCATTTTATGATATCCATTAATATCTATATAAATTATATGGACCCTAAAATATTCAAAACTCATTCAAATTACTTTATGCTTTTTTGCACAAGGAATATAAAGAGGAGGCTGTGTAGAAATGATTACGTTACAAATGCTTTGGGTAGCATATGATTTTATACAGTTTCTCATTGTTTTGTTACTTATATTCATTAAATTGAGTTTAATCGTTCAAAGCAACACTTCTTAGAATTACGTTGAAATTCCAGTTTAAAATTTTTTTTAAACTACAATCTTGCATTTTAAATATGATGCTAACCAGTTAGAAAACAAAAACAAAAATCAACCCTGCAATTTGCTGGAGAGCAGTGCTCCCATGGGCAGTTTAATTCACTTTGGCATCTAAATTTTACCATAATGAGGGAAGCATTGAGAAAACTAAGCCCAGTTGTGGTGCTCATTTAAAAAAGAATGTATGCATGCGCATAATTGAATTAGGCATATAAAACATGGTCGTAAATCGTAAACATTGCATTGCGCCGTATATTAAAAGCCACCATTAAATCTTTAGTGCGAGTTCTTGGAATAAAATATAGTAATATTTCACTACACAATTAATTTCATCTATTTTAACTTTAAAATACATATTTATTAAGCACCTTATAATCACAATTAGATTACAACAATTATACTTATATACTTAAGGAGGCGATTGAGTATCTGAGACCAGATATTGTATTCAAACAGGATAATGACCTTTTATATATGCTAATAAGCACATACCTTCTTGTTGTCTTTAGACGTTTGTGGATCATTGGTTGTTGAACCACCTTTCATATCTGCATACTATATGACTGAATATCGCCAAACCATGTTAGAAATGCATAGGCATTTCTAATATGACTGCACATTCAGAATATCTTGATCTATGTTCGGATCTCGTCTGTTGCATCTTCTCTATGCCTCTGTTGTTGTTGTTGTTGTTGTTGAGACCCAGACCGTCCGACCTACCAGAAAGGTGTAAGGTAACTGTTTGGACGGCCGGGAAGTGCCACCCAATTTAGACCGGAACCCAGTGGGGGAGGCATCCACAGGGACCGTACCCTCCTCTGTGTAAGGTAAGACTTAGACTTACCTCTATGCCTCTGTGTAAGACTTAGGACTGCACTATTCTCATCTTGTCTGTGGTACTTTCTCTATGCCTCTGTGTGGAACTTCATTCCATATTCGAATCCCGTCATCTTTTCTCAAATATATTCTCATCATCCCGTTGCCACCGCTTTTTGCCTGAGGTCTAGATACGTCTCTTCGACCATCATTGGTTGACCTCCGGGTGATGCTACAACGCATCTTCCTCATTGGTTAAACCTTTAACCAATCCCATGGTTTTACATTTAGCCCCCTTATTTATGGCTTTCATGACCTCTCGGGTCAGGACTGCTGTAAATTGGCGTCTACCCGTCTGGGCCCTTTGCATTCTTGTTAGAACTCGTAAATCCTTAACATATAAACATGTCTAAGTGTATCCTGGTCTCACACCAGTATTTAATTAAAAATTTTCCAATTTCAAGTTATTAAAAAATATAAAATAAGATATGTTCTACATTTTTCGTACGTGTCAAATTCTAATCATCATCAGAGTCATGCACGATTCAAGCAACTGTTAAATTTTGCGTAACTTGAAAGGATAATTGTCTCAGGTAAATTGGAAGCATGTATTGCACAGGTTGACAGACACAAAGACGCCACGCTGATTTGAAGTCAAAAACATTTGAATCCTTCGAAAACTCGAACTTGAATGTTCACACCTATTCCAATCTTAGGGCGCGGTAGCCCAGTGGTTAGCGCGCTGGAATTGCACTCGGTAGGCCAGTGTTCGATTCCCGCCACTGCCAAAACTGCCGCCGTGTTCACGCGGAGTGCGATCACGTTAAACATGTGGGTCCGTAAGTCCTTCCGAGATATTGGTGGTAGGGGAAAGAGGGTACGATCCCTGGGGATGCCTCCCCCACTGGGTTCCGGTCTAAATTGGGTGGCACTTCCCGGCTGTCCAAACAGTTACCTTACACCTTTCTGGTAGGTCGGGCGGTCTAGGTCTCAACAACAATCTATTCCAATCTTGTCGGGAGACATAAAATTTTATGCAGACAGTACATGCCTTTTCCAGCCTCAATACGCATTAATTTGAATTTGGTCACCCACAAGCGACAGGAAGGGCTTATTGTTTAAAATTACGTGGAAATGATCTTTTTAATACCATGGTTTTTATTTGGCGACTTGGTGCATTTTAAAATAGTGCAAAATCGCCAAAATAAAAAAATCTGAAGTGGGCAGCACATGACTTATGCAATGAATTTACTTCATTAACGGTGAAAGAGTTATGAAAAGATTCATAGCACAGTGTTTGTAACGTTAAATTGTACATTTTGCGCAGTAAATTGTACAGCCAGATGACAATATCTAAAACTGTTTCGTACCCAATTAACTTATATTTTTCGCAATTCTAAATTAACAATTATCAATATTAATAGCTTTCTCAATAAGCAATGTAGTCCATATATTTAAATACTTTATAATAAATCATCAATTTGGCGACATTTTCATTAACTTTCATTTTCATTTTTGCAAATTTTGACTATATTTTCGTCAATATTGAGCCAAATATCACCAAGTTTGGAGATATTTAGAAGAGCATTTCTTATATAATAAAAGGTACGCTCATGATATGACGAAATTAAACATTTGTAAAATATTGCATCCTCTTTGGCGTCATTTTTATCAATTTGGCAACAGTTTTGTCAATTTGGCAACATTTAAAAAAGTCGCCAAGTTGGCGATATGTCACCAGAATTAGTCACCAGAATTTTGCAAAGAGTTACAGAAGGAGTCTTATGATAGAGTCTCATATTCTTTCCAAAATATTGAATTTTAAGTAATTAGTTGTCATTTTCATTGATTTAGCGTCATTCTCATCAATTTGGCGACATTCTTATCAATTTTGTGACATTTTCATCAATTTTGCGACATTTAAAAACTCGCCAATTTGGCGATATTCCGCCAAATTTGTCGCTAAAATTTCGTCAATCATTATGGTCAGAGAAATAGGTTATTCTTATAGCAGATAATCGACTAATGCGCCCAAATACAAAACTATTACCCAAAGTATCATTTTCTCTTATAGTAGATTCTTATTCTTTCCAAAATATTGGATTTTCATCAATTCGTCTTCATTTTCATTGATTTATCGTCATTTTTATCAATTTGGTGACATTTTTATTAATTTGGCGATATTTTCATCAATTTGGCAATATTTAAAGAATTCGCCAAGTTGGCGATATTCCGCTAAATTCGCCGCCAAAATTTTGCCAACCATTGGGCATGGAGAAATAGCTTAGTCTTATGGTAGATAAACGACTAATGGCGTCAAATTACACGGCAAAAATTACCCAAAATGTCTTCTCTCATGAATGGAACGAGTTAGATCTATGAGAATGATGATAATAAATTTATCGCATAATATTACATATAAAAAGTGAACAGATTTCCAATAGTTAATATATTTTTTTTTAATTTCATGTAATTTTTTGATAAATTTATTTGAAAAATTTGCAATATCTCGAGAACGGTTCATTCTAGCGTTCTAAAGTTTATGTCAATCGTTTTCTAAGGAAAAATTACACAAGAAATGATTATTTACGTAACTTTATTGAATGTTTTCATTTTTTGATGATTTTTTAAGAATTTCATTTCAAAATTTAGGAGGGTTCTGAACATTCGATTGCGTGTAAAAAGAATGGGTTTTCAGTATTCATTGATTGTGATTTTTGTACTAAATTTTGTTTAGATCGCTTGATTCGTTAGTGAGATATCGTCTCCACAGATAGACACACACACTTTCACTGACACCCACATTCACATCACCTCAAAAATGTCTGATTCGTGTTCAGGGATGCTTGAAACATGCTCTTCCGTTGAAAACTCGAATTCGAATTTTCGACCCTGTCACAATACTTTCTTTATACAATATACTATGTTTATAAGGAAAGTAAAAATATCCTATCTCTAGAACAAATTATCCTGTTGTAATAGTGTTGGTTCTATTTGCTTTGTCATCACATTGGATGCATTAAAGGAGCATTTAATTACAAGAACATTCACAACTTCCTTGTAGAAAGCAATAACAAGTCAGTTAGGTGATAAATCAGCAACCTAATTGACTTACGATTACTTTTTACAAGGAAGTTCTGTAAGTTCTTGCCTTACAATTAGCAGTTTGTTTATTGTAAGTATATAATTAATACTTGCATTTAAGGATGCTTTTATTTCATTTCAGTTTCTGTCTATCTTTTTTTACGGTACATACATTTAGAAAAAAGGGTATTTCTATTTTCCACAATCGTAACAAAATTTAATCAGCTCTAGAGTAAAGTACAGGAGACTTAATAACCAAATTGTATGAAATTTCATAGAATTTTCTGTAAGCTGAAGGTTGCATGTTCGAGTTCCACTCAGAGCTGAATTGCATAATAAAAATCTAACATTTGCCAATGATGTAAACTTTGATGCTCAATCTCACACTTGTATCATGACATACTTTTATGAAATTATGCCGTAATTGCGTGTCATGAAAAGGAAACAATTATTTTTCTTACAATCAATATTTTTCACAATCAAGCTTATTTAAAATAGAAATGCTGAATTTCGTATTTTCTAAAATTATGCAATTTTTGCGTGAAATAATTAGCTCCAATTAAAATCGAAAATTGTGAAAATGTTTCTTTTTAAAAATAGCGAGTTATTAAATTAGAAGAAAATTTCAAACAAATACAAAAACACAAAAGCATTTTCGTTCTTCTTACAAGCAATTAAATGAAATAATCGAGGAGCAAATTAAAAACTGAACTATGTTCTACTTTTATTATTCAGTATTTATAAGTTTCATAAAAAGCTTTTAAGTAGTAATAAGTTACATAAATATTTTTATTTCGCAGCAAGATTATTAATAAAAATCTATTGTAAACAGCACATGACATCAGCTTAAAGAATATTATCTTCTGTTTTATACATTCTCAGTCATGAATACTTTTAAATATAATATGCAAAAGAACGAATGGAATGAATATTTATTTGAAATTGCATTTATTTATTCCATAAATTATTATGTACGGTTGTTAGATATATAATGGCTTAATATAAGGTTGACGACATGGACATTTTAAATCAAAAATCAATCCCCTCATAGAGATAACGAGATGCAAGGTTTCCTGTATAAATTCATTTACTCTGATATCAAGTAAATCTTTTGCCCTATCCGCGCTTTGTTAACTTTTGCTGCACACATTTTTCGCCGAAATTCTGCTCAAATAGTTGCGAAGTATTTTATGAAAGATAAAATGCAATGCTTAGATTATGTAAAAAAATAATTTAATACCCAATAAAACATAGAATATATTTTTTATTTTAATTCAAAATATTATTGGTGCTGCCGTCTATTGTAGTAATTTAATTCAGACCGATTATTTTTATTTTTTAATGAACATTTTTAAATGTCTATTCCTTCTAATATGCTATTATATACAACAGATCATATATAATAATGCCACAATCATGGAAACGTAATTGGACTTGAAGATAAAGGAACGTGAAGACAAAATTGCAGTCCTCAGTGATGTACACTCAGATCCCCTTATCAAATTTATAGAATGAGAAATTACCTTTCCGTGATTGTGGCATTATTATATATGATCTGTTGTTGTATTTAATACTGTATTAGAAGGAATAGATATTTAAAAATGTTCACTACAAAATAAAAATAATCGGTATGAATTAAATTACGACAACAGATGGCAACACCAAAAATATTTTGGATTAAAATAAAAAATATATTCTATGTTTTATTAGGTATTAAATTTAGTTTTAATATAATCTAAGCATTGCATTTTATCTTGCAGAAAATATTCGCAACTGTTTGAGCAGAATTTCGGCGAAGTATGTGTGCCGCGAAAGTTAACAAAGCGCGGATAGGGCAGAAGATTTACTGACGCTCACTCTTAAGATAGGTATTTTAGCACCACCCAATGGAAGAGCTGTAACAGTACTCATGTACGGCTGGCAATGTGGAGTCAGGTATTATCACGAAGCAAAATCACTTCGTGTCCAACATTCCTTGTCAAATAAATTTTATCACACTACAGATGTCAACGTTTGATTACGTTCAAACCAGTGTCGCCATTTTTAAATGTATGTTAAAGAGCGGACATGTTCTGCCCTTTAGTAGTAGAGAAAACAGAGATCAGTCCCTACTATCAGAACGTAACCATATAATAATGAAATTCACGCGCATGACAGACTCTGTTACCTTACAATGAAATTACTTTACTAAAAGCCCTCATATATCCCTTCTAATACGTTTGATTCGTTTTCAGGGACCCCGAAAAAGTGTAAATTCCATCAAAATGTGCAGTTCGAATTTATGAATCAGCTACAATACGTTTCTTGTGCATTATATTTTATATATAGGAAAAGTAAACTGCGTAATTTAAAAAGAAATAAGTAAAGAAAATGAATCATTTTCTAGTTTTTATTTTCTAAATCAGTCAATCTTTCTCTTCAGGTTTATTTTTCTTAATTAACATTTTGCAATCAAATATTATATTCTTATTACCTTTTATTTTTCTCTCATTTTTAATTGGGTTATAACAAAATGCCCATAATTCAAGAAATGTAACTCTTCTTTTTCATTATCTTGTATTTAACTTGGAAAGTAACAATCTTGTACTTAATTTGGAAAGTAAAATGTGTAATGTAAAACAAAATATGTAATAAAAAGTATAATATGTTATTACTTTTATTTTTCTCGCAATTTTCATTGGCATAACAGAATGGCCATAATTTCAAACATATGCACAGCTTTTTAACCTTGAATTAAATACTTTGCCCTCCAGAAGTTAACCCCGAAATGCAACTCTTCCTTTTTACTATCATACTTAATTTGGAAAGTAACAATCGTGAATCGTGTGCTTAACTCGGAATGTAAAACGCATCATTTAAAAATAAATGAGTAATAAAAGTAATAAAATAATAATTCTTCATTACTTTTTATTTTTCTCGTATTTTTCATTGGCATAACAAAATGACCATAATTTCAAACATTTGTACATCTTCTTAACCTTGGATTAAATACGTCAACCTCCATAAAATAGGCAAAAATATGACTCTCCCTTTTCCTAACTTGTACTTAATATTTGAGGGAAGTCTTTCTTGTTTCTTGGATTACATCCTTTGTCACAATACTTTGTACACAATATTTATTCTTTATTAAGAACTTGTATGGTTTTTCAAGCTGTATTATTCTATTCTGGCTTCTTTCCATGCCAAGTCTTTGTCCGCGAATGTCTGTTGAAAGTTTTTTGTTACGCATGGAAGATGTTACATAAAGTTAATTTTTTTTAGTTTAACATCGATGATATTATATCTCTGATACATGCGTGCCAATTTCAAGACATTTCTGTTCTCCAAGGTGATTATTTGAAAATTTCTGATGGATTGGTCATGGGTAATATAAGTTCGTCTGACATCTACAAGAACTATTTTAAACTTAACTTTCATTGTCTAATACTTAAATCTGATTCTGTATCCCTTTAAGTGGATGACTATCTTGTTTTTCTTGGTAATTCTAACAAGGATTTATTTTAAAGGATAGCTTTTCTGATAAATGTATCCGAAAAATGTTATATCTCGAGAACGATTTGTTCTACCTTTCAAAAGCTTATGTCGTTTTCTAACGAAAGGTTACATAAGAAATTATCGTGTAATTAATATTATTGATCGTCGTGTTTTTATGGTTATTTAAAAAAAAATTCGTTCAAAAATTTGGGGCGGTTTTTCGAACTTTCGATTGTGTTTGAAAATATTCATCGATTACCATAATTATACACAAGTATTTTCGAAACTCTTTGTTTGTCAGATATAGCTTTTACAGGTTCACATACACGTATGCATACATACACATATACGACATATGTATACATTACAAATACATACACACAGACATCCTCTCAAAAACGTTCGATTCGAGTTCAGGAATACTTAATAAAAGTAATCTCATCGAAAACTAGAACATAAATTTTTGACCCCGGCACAGTATTTTCATTATGATACATTATACTATGCACGTAGGGACAGTAATAATTCTCATAATTTTCATGATTCTGAGCTTAAAAAGTTAAAGCGAGTTTTCGGCGGAAAAATTCATTTCGAGAATGTTTTTCGTACAAATTGAATATTTTGAAAAAAATTCAAATGATTGTAATCGCATTACTCGAAGAAAAATAATTACTTCTTTAATAACTTAAAACTTGTAAACACTGAAAATTAAATTTTTAAGTGATTGCTTTTCTTTTGGACGATTCTTACTCAGCTAATCTTCTTGAGTGTTTTTACGCATTCAACGCTTTAAGAAGCTTTATTTCCCTAAAACAATGAAAGGAATACTAAAGCATGTTACGTTCTAAAAACTTTCTTAAAGCTGCTTCCGATGTGCCTCGTCATGCACGGTGTCATAAGGTAAAATTGTCCTTATCAAAAATTACCTGTATAGGACTTACCTATGATGCCGCCACTAAGGGTGGAGCATGTAAGCTCCCGGTTCTCAAGCTCGGACTACGAACACACAAAACATAAAGAAATACACATGCTTAATTGCTCAATTTATTTTAATATTTTACTTAATAGATATCTATTGTATCTGGAGTAACTATGCTATAATTAAATCAATTATTAAAAGACACATAATACTAACAATATTACATTAATATATATATATATTTACACACATAATAACGTTGACTTAAATTTCTTAAAAACAGTTTCCTTTAAACAATCGACAAAGAATAGTTCTTACAGTTCAATATTACGAACTCGTTCATATGGTCTAATCATACGAACTGGTAGTCTATTAATTTAATAATTGTAAAAGGTGTGCCTTCCGTGCTAATAGTGACAATTGAAAGTTGGTTACCTTTTCTCTTTGTGTTACGTGCATATTCGTGCTATTTCAATGATGTAGGAACACCGTTACACATCTAACTGTACTCGCTACCATTTTGTTGCTCACGTTCTATATACACTTTTCACAAACCCAAGAAAACATGATGCTGACTCGTTCGAAAGTTTTTAAGTCGACTAAAAAACCTCAGGTGCGTCTAGGACGCTGTCGCAAAAATTGCATCTCCTGGAAAGTTCTAGAACATTCTCTCAAACCTTTTTCTTTTCACATTGTAGTGTCGTTGTTGATTCGTTGAAGTGAAGAAGGGGATGCGCTGCTTATTTATGTTTGTATTGCCATTGGCTCCCTCCGCAGCATTTAAATAGCTCATTAGCTAGGTTGGCATCCGCAATTGGAATTGGAAAATGGCTAGGTTGGCATTTGTAATTGGGTGGAAACATGTAATACAAATATTGTGTTACACACGGTTCGTTCTAAATGTCTGTTTCTTCACTTCAGATCTTTTCATCGTGCACTTCTATTCTAAATAATGAAGAATTTGATGTGTTTAGTCACAGAACTTTTAAATGTTCTGCTATATTACTTTTGAGACTGCATTGATTCTGAAAGTATTGCTACTGACATTTTTAATCCAGATCATGGCGAATGGTAATGGCTCAGGATTCATATTGATATTTATTAAGATTAATATTGTAGTTTTACTCATACGTATTTATTGTCCTGGACCAAGTACATATATATAACGTCAATTTAAAATTTCTTTTATAAAAGGTTAATACGAAAGTGTTACATTCTCTGCAGTCTCACTTTCACCTTCTCACTGGAGTATCTTTTGAAAACCAAACAGAGAAAACACCTGTACAGGCATCTATTCACATGACGTGAATCCAGGGTTGCTATATGTCGAAGTTCGAATAAGGGTTTCCAGATTTGGCAATTTATCGTCAATTGGCGACTTTCAGAAGGTTCGAGAAGCACCCCGAAATAAAGATTATTTTATACGAGATATGAGATATTTCTAGAAGTTTCTACAGAGAGAGTCTATAAAAGGAGTCGTCACTTGGAGAGCAGTTGATATGATATGAGTTACATTGACACAAATGATGCTTCTTAAATCTTCGGAAAATCGCTAAATGCGTCAAATTGGCTATAAATCGCCAAGTATGTCAACCCTTCCTCGAACTTCGGTATTTGGTAATCCTAGATTCACGTCATGGGAAAAGATGCCTGTACGGGTGTTTTCTCCGTCTGGTTTTTAAAAGATACTCCAGTGAGAGGGAGAGAAAGAGATCGAGAGTATTTTACACGTTCGTAATAATATTTTGTATTGCCTAATATTTTTTCCATCTAGGTTTCTATTTTACTTACATGGTTTTGTTACGCAACTTTAAGCTTTTTCCATTGCCTCATATAAATGGAACATAGTATTCTTTATTTAAGGGATTCAAAATTTACGTGGAAAATTTTAGTTCCTATCAGTGCACCACCACCGACATAATTGCAACAAAATAAGGCAAATATAGCACAGAGATAGGTTGAAATGCAAGTTTTCTCATATTGTAATGCTTTATTTTAAAAACATTTCTGTGTTCATAGCATACCTCCAGCATCCCATATCATCCCGATTTTTAACATAATGTATCAAAATTGAGCATATTTAAATATTTGAGATCAATAATTCAAGATTGTAGTTAAAGTAAATTCCACGCGTGTACATTTTGCGAAGTTTAATCTTGAATGCATGTTTCGAATTCAAGTGGTGTTCATTTTGTGCCACGCAAATGGATATATATTGTCGAATACTTTGATGTCAGATTACATACAAAACTTCACTTCCGCAGACTCAAGACACCCATATACACACACACTAACATACGTACATATACAGACTAACCCACATACATATACAAATATAACCTCAAAACGGTCGATTCGACTTCTGTGATGCTTTGAACGTGCTTTTCTGTTGAAAAATCGATTTGAATTTTCAATCCAGCCACAATTCTTTCCCTATACATTATACTATATGTAGGGAAAGTAACATTTTTATATTATATTATATTATTAATATAATATAAGATAATGTCATACTATATGTGTAATAGAATATAGTATTATATTATTAAGATAATATTACATTATTTATATAAGATCCAACAAAATTAGTTCTATTTTTGTATAAATCGGATTTTGTATAACAGGAATGGTCTGGAAAAGTTTATTCAAGTCAAAATGTACATCTAAAAAAATTCTACTAATCCAAAATAGCAAATCTGTAATGGAATATTACATAAGATGACAGAATATTAAAGCATGCATAGTATAGACCTGTATTTTCCTCGTAATAGATCTTAAAAGTAAAGGGAACTTATCTTGAAGCGTCCCATAATAAACTTAACTTCACATTTTTCTTATTCTTCCAAACTGTAAGAGTTAAATTCCATTAGAGAATAAAGTTTGTTTAAACATATCTTAGAAAACGCATTTTAAACAAACTTTGTCTCTAATGGATGGAAAATCTATCTAGCTGAACGAAAACTCTTTAATGAGCACAATTAAGAGAACCATTTCTTCAAATTATAAGTTATTTTCATTTGAAAGAAATGAATTTCTATGAAAGAAATCGAGGCAAACTGTCATATTTGAAACCTATTTTCTGGGGTAAAATCACTTTATTCTTAAAAGAGCAAATGTCGCCGACGTTTGAAAGTAAGTTTCTTTTCAAAAGTTCGGAGAAAAATCTGAGATTCAGAAAATAGAGAAAAGGGAAAATAAATCATTCACAAATTACACTGTTAAGTGTTTCATGTTATTTCTTTCTTATTTCTTTTGTATGCAGTGTTGTCATAAGCCTCCCTTCTTTCATTCAATCTCTTCACAGTTAGTTTTTAATTTATATTAACTTGTCGGCAAAATAAGAGCTTCTATTTCATAAATAAAGAAGTTTCAGTTTCAACTTGCGGTCTTGTGGATTCCACACAGAAATAATTCGTGATTCATCAGAGCTCCATGGATTGAAAGAAAATATGCTGATAGAATTCAAAGGGAAAATAACAGTTCAAAGATGAAATATAATTTACTGTAGAGGTCTACACGGGATGGAATTTAAAATGTTTACCCGATTCGTCAAGGGGCCGGTTTGGAACTGTCCAACAGTCAACGACACTGAGTTTTTGCCCGTACAGTACCGTAAGTTTTGCAGATATATCTATAATTATAAATACAAATCATCTATATTCTCAGAATAATGTAAAAAGGCATTTATAAAGCTTTTATGTCCACACTGCTGAAATTAATAATATTTCTCATACCTTTTGTGTCAGTATTCATTAACAATCTCAAAACAAGGATCTCATATCCGGTCTGACCCGGTCATAGAATTTCCAAACTTAATTCCAGCCCTGCGTAGGTAAAACTGTATAAGAGAAATATGACCTGCGTATTCAGCCCGTATGCAGACTGAGTTTCGAATAAAAAGCCAGGTCGGAACCAGTGCTTTGATTCTTTTGTTTGACGCTCAATTCCTTTGTTTTTTCACAGTCCAACTTAATTCCAGCCCGGCGTAGGTAAAACTGTATAAGAGAAATATGACCTGCGTATTCAGCCCGTAAGCAGACTGAGTTTCGAATAAAAAGCCAGGTCGGAACCAGTGCTTTGATTCTTTTGTTTGAAGTTCAATTTCTTTGTTTTTAACTTTGTTGTTCACAGTATCATTGTGTCCTCCTTCACATTCTTCCCTCCTTGGTATTTTACCCCTCTTTCCCTTTTCGCCGTTGGCAACACCTTTACCTTATTTCAACCACGTTTGTCGTTTTAGCTTCAGTTGCTCTGCTGATCTAGTTTTCACGAATGAAGGTTGCGCTTCTTGTGTGTCCCGACAAACAAGGCTATTTCTTGATTGCGAAAGTGATCGACATTAATTATTTTATTTTATATGCTGCTAATAACGTAATTGTTTCAGTTTTACAAATAACCTAAATGTACCCCACTCACCCATGTCGCTGTAACAGCGACAACTTTAATTTCAAAGGCTATGTAAGAATTTCAAGTAAATTTATCAACGAATAACTTGCAATTTAAAGAGATAAAATATAAATATGTTTTTATTTTGATACTGACTATTATACAAGTGATTCATAATAATATACCAAAGAAGCAGAGTGAAGTCTCTCACACTATAAAACATCCGACCATCCAAACAGCTGCTCTAAGTCTTCGGACGAGTCGGGTGGTCTGGGCTTTCGACACTTTAAAACATGAAATTCTGAAATTTTGTACATCACCTTATTAGTGTATGGGGCACATTTTACTCATTGGGAATATTTTTGTACGGGGCAGTATAAAAATTTAAATTTTGCATTTCTTAAAATTTAATCCCCTTGAAATTTTAATGGATTTCATAAAATTTTGTACCTTTTTAACGCAACTTTTTTATTTATTATAATGACTAAGATCAATATTTAAGGAATAAAAGCCGAGGTCAATGCTTTTGGGACACCCTATATATATATATATATATATATATATTTATATATATATATATATATATATACTTTATATATATATATATATATATATATATATAAATATATATATATATATATACTTTATATATATATATATATATATATATATAAATATATATATATATATATATATATATATATATAAATATATATATATATATATATATATATATATATAAATATATATATATAGTATATATATATATATATATATAAATATATATATATATATTATATATATATATAAATATATATATAAATATATATATATATATATATATATATAAATATATATATAAATATATATATATATATATATATATATAAATATATATATATATATATAGATATATATATATATAAATATATATATATATATATATATATATATATATATATATATAAATATATATATATATATATATATATATAAATATATATATATATATATATATATATATATAAATATATATATATATATATAAATATATATATATATATATATATATATATATATATATAAATATATATATATATATAAATATATATATATATATATAAATATATATATATATATAAATATATATATATATATATAAATATATATATATATATATATATATATAAATATATATATATATATATAATATATATATATATATATATATATATATATATAAATATATATATATATATAAATATATATATATATATATATATAAATATATATATATATATAAATATATATATATATATATATATAAATATATATATATATATAAATATATATATATATATATATATATATATATATATATATAATCCAAGAAAAAGAAGAATTAAAGGAACTTGGGATAACCAAATGCTTTGCATTTAATGGTTGGGGAGGATTGCGACTCCCCCTCCCGTTTAAAGCTGCTTTTCCAGCCTAGGCAAACGCTCACGGTACCAATACAAAGCAAAGGTTGGTCCCCATTGCGTGCTAATACGAAGGCACCCGAATACGGAAGAACAAGACCAACCAAACAGAAGGAAACTGGACCAAAAGTGAATCCTGCCCAACTCGCTATCTTATATATGTTCATCTTACGCATGCGTGCAATCTTAGCAGGTACGCATAAACTTTATTTACTTGCAGATTGAAGAAGTAAACTGTCAAAATCTGCCTGATCCTTGAAAATCGATCTATAACAATCCTTTAAGAAATATAAAGGATAATGTTTATATAAAGCCTCTTTTATGATTTTTATATTGCTATTATTGCAATCTTTTTTAAACGTGTTGTAAATTTGATTTCTCTTGAAGTGTCCGAGTATGATGTTTCTGAAAATATTTTTGGTAAGGTTTGTTTTCCAATCGATGAGATGATTGATCTTAATTTTATATAATTCTCTTTTGTCATATAACGTTGTATAATGACCATATAATCCATGTTTTTTTATTGAGATGTCCAGAAAATTTACCGCTTCATTTTCTTCTTTACAATTTTCTATTAATTCCAATTCCGGTGGGTAAAAAGTGAAATCGAAATTGGTGGTGGCTTCATAACACCCCAATAGCACATCGTCAACAAACCGGAAATATGGTATCTCAGACAAAATATGGGTTCCTTTTTCATATGTTGTGAGGTAAATATCAGCCAAGATTGATGAGCAGGCTCCTCCCATTGGAATTCCCTTTATTTGTCGGTAATAATTTTTTCCGTTATATAGAATATTTTCTTTTAATACTAGTTCAATAAGGTCAAGGTATCTTCGATAAGTAATAAAATCCTTCAAATTAAATTCTTCATATAATTTTTTCAAGATTGAGTATAAATTAGATAAATCAATGTTGTTAAATAGGTCGCGGAAATCAAAGCTTTTAAAACATATATCTTTATTACAATGTTTTAATCGATCGATAATTTCTATTCCATTTTTGATCATGACATGATTCTGTTTTTTGATATTTTCCATCACAAACTTGAGGATGTTCAATAGTCGTTTATTAGCTATTGTAAGATATGATCCACAGCCTACGGTAACTGTACGGAATTTTACAGGCTCTTTATGCATCTTTGGAATGAGGATTAAATATGGAAATTTAACATTTTTTATTTCATTACCGATTCGTTTGTACATAGCTTTAATCCTTTTGGATAGAACATTTCCATTATTGTGTAATGGGGTGTACATAGTACCGTCTAGATAGCAGTGGAGAAGTGTATCTATGTAAAACTTTTTGCATGTAAATGCAAAATGTGATACCATCTTGTCTGTATAAGTTATAACAAAATTTTCTTTTACAGTTTGTATAGCTGCAGGTATTGAAAGATTCCTAATTCTGGTATCTTGTCTGATGTAATGAAACTGAATTTCTTTTAAAAAATTATATTTCCATTCTTGAAAGGCTTGGATAGGTAAACTGTGTTTTACTGCTATTTTATAAATGAATTCTTCTAGATCTTGATTGAAATTTTCGACTACTTGGTTATATTCTTGTGATCTGTATTTAGTTCCGAGTTTGAAAATATTTTTTAGAGTGTTATCTGAGATAATATTCAGATCACCTGTAATGATGTGATTGTGATAAGGATCTTTAAGTTTGCTATCATGGCATTTGCATTCTGTTGTTTTAGTATCCAATTTTTTACATATATTGTTGTAGTTGAAGAATCTTCTACCGTTTGTGCGTACGAAGCGGTAAGTCATTTTTACCTTAAGGTCCTGAACAGGTAAGAAAGTTTTAATACTATAGAGTATCGATTTAAAGGGAATTCCATCAAATTTCTTATTTCGGAATGTGGTTATAAAATATTCTATAATTTGTTTGTTCTGTATTCTGGGATTTAATCTAATTTGAAATTTTCTGGCCCTTAATTTAATTAAGTCTAGCATAATGGCTATATATTTATGTGTTTCTTCAATCTGAAAGTCTATAGGTTCTTCCAACGTATATTGCTGTAAAAAAGCCCATATACGAGGTAAATATTTGATTTTTATACTGTAAATGACATCCTTAATCCAACTGTACTTGATTCCGTCTTTAGTTTTAAATGATTCTATAAATATGGAGATTTTTTCTTCTGTGTCTTTATAGCTATAATGGTGTTTTCCTCTTCCTCTATGCCATCGCTGTGACTTCCTTGGTATCAATGAACTTGCTAATGGATAATTGTCAACATTTCTACAATAATCTAAATTGTAACTTTCTTTAAAATTGAGGGAATTCAATCCATAAGGGAATGTCGTTGAGTACTGTTTAATATGTGTGGCCTCCCACCACAATCTTTCCATCAATTGAGGTACTATATCTAGAATGGTGATGATGGTTCTAGAAAAATCATGTTGTCTGAAATGCCTAATTTCCAAACTGCTTAAATGTCGATCGAGTTGTCTTTTGTTACATACTTGACTCCTGTGTAAATTGATTCTTATATTAAGTGGGTTCTGAGTCTGTCCAATATATTTTGTGTGACAAGTAAGACAAGTGATACAGTATATTGTGTTGTAAGATTTACAAAATATTCTGTT
>OX578134.1:100247437-100344937 GCA_951213105.1 Amaurobius ferox
ATATATATATATATATATATATATATATATATATATATATATATAAATATATATATATATATATATATATATATATATATATATATATATATATATATATATATATTTATATATTTATATATATATATATATATATATATATATATATATATATTTATATATTTATATATATATATATATATATATATATATATATATATATTTATATATTTATATATATATATATATATATATATATATATATATATATTTATATATTTATATATATATATATATATATATATATATATATATATATATATATATATATATATATATATATATATATATATATATATATATATATATATATTATATATATATATATATATATATATATATAAAGAAATACAAAAGTAAAGTAAAGTAAAGAACGGGGGTGACCATATGTCTTTCATAAAATGGTAGGGGTGGATTGCGACACCCCTTTCCATGGTAGCGAATTGGTTTTTGGTATAGCTCAGAATATGTGGAATCTATCCTTTTGAAATCCACTTATCGTTATTTATATATATATATATATATATATATATATATATATATATATTATCATAACTATTAGAAACCTGACTCTCCATTACTAACAGCTGATGTCTCTGAAACTTTCGGTAAATGTTTTACAGTGTACACTTCAGATATAATTTTAAATAATTCATGGTTATTATTTTAACCTCAAATATGTAATTCTGCCAAAATAATTATAATGGATTTTCAGCTGGAACTTCATTTTATTTAGTATTAACTCTTATTTTTAAAAGTCATTAACTTTTGTAACAACTTTAGCAACTTTTTGTAACAACTTTAGCAAAAGTCATTAACTTTTGTAACGAACTGTCTTTTCTGTATGTTGAAAGTTCTGAGTTCCAGAAAACATACAGAATTATCTATTTTTATACGGTTAAGAGATATCTCTTACTACTTTCCTTTCCTGTTTTGATGTTGTTGTCATAAGTCTTCTTTTATGCAACCTTTTCACAAGTTCCATGGTAGCTAAGTAAATAGAAACTAAAAACTAAAAAACTTCAAGAAATAAATAAATTCCGGCTTCTACTTTCGATTTTGTAGTTTCATAACTGAAAGAGCATGCGTTTCATTTGAGCTCTGTTGGAGCTGAAGGTGAAATATTATGTTGTTTGGAAATAACAGAGATGGAAATATGTTTAGTAGTGAAAAGAGTGTATATGTGGTTGTGAAAAGTACTAAATAGTTGTTAATGTGGTGCAGGAAAAAGGAACAAATATAAAGTACAATGCAAAGCGCATTTTTAACTTTAACATAAACATTAATTGAAATTATTTAAACCCACTACGTTGTAACATGAAATGCCGCTTTAAACCACCATATTTATCTTTAGTGCGAGTCCTGGAATAGAATTTTTATTAACATAATGCTACTCAATTAATTGCACCATTTTTTAACTTTAAAAATAACATTATTTATTAACAACATTTGGTTAATTATTAAATTAATTACAACAATTATCATATCATTTTGCATAGGAGAATGTACATGTGAGACCAGGTAATTTCTCAAATGGTTTAAAACCTGCTACAATATTTGGTAAGTACATACCTCCAATTTCGTCTTTGGCCACTGATCACAACTCTTACATCGGAGTATATCGTACTGGTACCAACTCAAGGTGTGCTACTCCTACTCGTACTGATGTCGATCTGGCATCTATCTGCCTTTGAAGATATCAGGACATTTCGTTCACATCTATAAGGAATCGGGTGTTGAAGTTATGTCCTTCACTTCAGCTTCCTAGGTTTATGACCTATTTGACCTCTCGGGTCAGGGTTGCCATAAAACTGGAGTCCTTAAATCTGATGCCATGGTCAAACATTACAGACCTCATAAATACAAACATAAAACTGTCTCACATATCCCTGGTTTCACATATCTATTCCTGGTCTCACAGTTAATAACTAAGAAAACTCGAATAATTCCAATAAAGAGGAAAGAAACTCGAGTAATTCCAGTAAAAAGGAAAGAAACGTGAGTAATTCCAGTGATAAATTGGTCACGAACTTAGAGGACGATTAGGAAGTTAATGTGAAACAAAAAGCAATTTTTACCTATGTACAGTGACGAACAACGACTGCATCGTGAGTGAATTTTGCAAGGAAGGAGTTTTGCACTGTATTTTGAGTTGCAAAAATGCTAGAAATGCGTTTATTAGATGGGATATTGTGGATGTCCCATGAAATGACTGTACCTGATTGCCATAAATATATATCCAAAGTGTAAAATGCTTTGCTATAGCAATACGAAAAATCATACAAATATTAATCAGGATAACTATATGTTTTATAACATATACGTGTATAAAGTGCAGTGACAAGTTTCCGTAAAAGCATTAGTATATACAGATAGAAATTATGTTCGTGATTGTCCATGAATTATGAATTAGAAATTATGTCCGTGAAATTATGTCGTTCGTGGTCCTCGAGCAGAAATTTTATTGGATTGGCATAGAGTGATATAATGTATACGGTAGCCTTAGTTCGTGCACAATGACATTGTAATGTACACATTGCATTTGGATTGCAATTGTAACTTCAATTGCAATTGCAATCACAGTCGTGGCTGCAATTGCATTGGGCAAAAATTTGCACCACAAGTTATGCAGCTTTTTGTATACCACTGCTTGCTCCAGTGTTCGTAATGTACAAGATGGCTTTAAAATGTTCTTAGGAGCCTTTATTTTTTAAGGCAACAAGTATCAATAGTTTTTTGCGCAGTTACACAGTTTTGCTAACTATCATAAATATGTTGAAAAAAACCTTGAAATGCATTCTTTGAAACCTTTTCAGCTGCAGTGTTACATTCTAAATGTTGTCCTCAACACCACAGAATCACTATCAGTGTTGGGATGTTGAGAGAATATAGAGAATGATAAATTAAAGTCATGTATTACTAGTCATGTATTGCACATCATTACATTAGTTATTACTTAACTAATATGTAATGATGTGCTTCTGCATTGCCATAATGAAGAAACCAATTATTTGTTCTTCAATTTGGGATTTCTTCATTGCCTTGTTAAAATCCACTTGTTTAAGTGTTGTTACAGTCTATAATGGGGATTTTTCAAGAAAAACACGTAATATGATAATAACTTTCAAAACATTCTTGAAAGCAGGCATATGTCAGTTAGGTAACGATAAGTGGTGCAAGTATTTTATAAGTCCCTTTCTTCAGGACATAAGAACAGTATGTGCCTTTAACAATCGCTATAAACGGACTGCTTTGAACTGAGCAGTAAAAGGTTCTTTCGAAAATCTATAAAAATCCAACTTCAGATATTTTCCTATACCAAAAATATTGGTACTAAATTTTCACCCTCTCTTTGTTTTTTGATAAGGTGTTTCGTGTTAAATTTTAAAATAAGTACCATCAATCTTTTAAATCTGTAATATGAGTTCTAGTGAAAAATTGTATTAAAATCTATAAGCGAAAAATATATATTTTGAAACTAAAAATGATGAAAATTCCTACAATTTGTTTTGAGAATTTTATGAAAATACTTCTCTTTCAACACTTATTTGAAAAATCACCTTGTTGCTTTTTGACATATTTCCTTGAAGAAAATTTCTTGTTTACAAATGTTACGGATAGGATTCGAAAACATTCCATGCTATTTTCTTATTATGATCAGGTTACATTCTTTTTTCATGACCAGATGGAATTTTGCAAAATATATTCTCGGATAGATATCACAATGTATTTCCTAATATTCTCAATTCGTATTCTCTCAAAACATATTTCATAATGGAACAAGCGTATCATTGTTATTAATATAAATTGTTTGGTAAATCGTAGTATTCTCAGAAATTCGGGATAAGAATATGAGTAGAGCTCATTTACATGTATTAAGCAATTATGAAAATTTGAACTACACAAATGCTATAATATAATAGTTACAAAATTTTATAATAATGACATGTTTTATCGGCATATGTCTCAAGGAGAATCTTATAATCTATTAAACAGATCCACAGAAATAGATGAGCAAAAAACCTGCTTGTGTTTTAAAATTATTGGTACTTTATAACTATTACACCGATTTCCATAACGTAGGTAAAACGGTAGATATCCTAAAGAGTAGATGGAGTCTTCCTATGTTTCACAGAACTAGAAATCCGTGGTTAATATCTCACTCTGAACTCTCACTTCGACCACATGATTTTCTTGAAACCGTGCCAAAAATATTCTGATTGGCTACTTTTTCTTGATATTCTGCCCGTTAACTGTTAATCACTTTATGTCCACGTCTTTGTTTCCTAAATTAGGATTTGAACTTCGATCACCCGTGCGGATTTAAATGCCGATAACTTTTCTTAATTACTTCGCGGAAGTAGGGGGTCATCCGAAAAAAAAAAACTGTTCTGGCACAACACACCTGTGAAACAACTTCGGACCGTTTCTGCGGCTTGTGTTATCCATCTATTATATAGGATATCCCCGGAAAAAACTGCGGGGGGGGGGGGCAAGAAGACCTGTAAATAACTCTTCTCTTAATGGAAATTAGATCAACTAGTCTATATCTGGTTTGCTGACGCTCCAGCCATTGCGCTACTGAGATGATAGTCTTTTCTCTGTAGTTTACGTGCACTGTACATTTTTCTCTTTCAAATTTCAGAATGAACCAACCTCTTATCCGTACTTCCTCCTTATTTTGTAGCCGTTTTCATTCAAGATGGCATTTAGTTCGACGTGACATTCCGTGAATTGATACCTCTACCGTAAATTCAGAAATCCTGGAAAAATTCAAATTTCAGTGTTATTTAAACAACAGCTAACTAAATTTAAGTCTTAAGGTTTTAGCTACAGTGTAAACAATATTAGTTTCATCAGGGAATAAACAAACAATTGATCTCAGACTAACCAGAATTATCCATTGCGATACTGGGCGATAATATTTTCTTCTATAATTGTTGAAGTGGATCTTGCAAGGTTTAATATTCATGTCTGTAGAAATTTTTAGCTGGAGGGTTATTACAATACTTATTTGGAATGTAGAGTGGAACAAAGGTTTAGAAGTCTTTAATTCTTTTCTCCCGAATTGAATTAACTAAATCCATTAAGGAACATTACCACTTCCTTAAAACAACATCCTTTTCAAACATTTCCCTAATGTAAACACGGATGTCTTCACTTTTAGGTAGAATGATGACTAGTAGAATGCTTAATAGTTTCTATGGAATTATTTAAAAATTTCAAAAAGTAAATGTTGAAAGTCATTAGTATCTATTCAAATCACAGAAAACTTTTTAAAAACTTTCCTTTATCCACTAAAAGTTAAATGGTAAGAACTTGGGACATTTAATTTCATGCCCCCATTAATTCTGTCGGAATATAAAAATGTAATGAATTTGTTAAGAAAAACCGAACTACTGCTGTATATTCCGCTAATTGCTTTCTATTATCTGCCATGTTTACGATGTTGATCCTATACATCATTAGTTATTTTTAAATTTGAGATTTTGATTGAAGAACTACGTATTCTAGCCCTAAAACCACGTATTTGATGCAATAAGTGACGCTGTTCTGTTTGTTCTAAACTTTTTCCAATCATGTACTGTAAAAATATGCCATCAGATGTCCTGTAGGACGAAGAACTGAAGTTCAATTTCTTTGAAGATAGGGGAATTTTTTTTTTCACGAAATAATTTAACAAGAAACTAGTCTTCGGTTGCTACTTGAAGCTCTTGGAGATCAAAATTAGGCAAACTATTCTTAACTTTGGTCAAACCTTATTAGAAAAATATAAGTGGCCATGTTTCACAGTTCATTTTCCTACTGTAAGCATGTAATGATAACATTGTACGATGTTAAAGAATATCAAAAGAGCAATTACTCATAAAGTTATGTCAATATCAACTTCAAAAAGTGGCCAAAGTTAGGAGGTTTTTGGTATCACATTGGTAGCGAGTTTTAGTTATATAGGTGGAGATAAAAATTTCGAATCCCTTAAGTTGTCAAGAACATAAAGGAGAAGAAAAGTAGAAAATGAAACATATGGTATGTAAAAAATATATGATCTTCTGAAACCCGGTGAAAAAATTTTAAAAACCTATTTTTACTTTTTTTCCATGAACAACCGTTTTATCTGATTTTTCGCTCTAAATTGTATTGATTTCTGTATTTTTTTTGTTTTCACACTAACAGAAGCTGAAGGTGATTTCAAAAGGAGCATTTATTACTTTCCTTAGATACATAATGTATAAGGAAAGTATTGTGACGGGGTCGAAAATTCGAATTCGAGTTTTCAACGGGAGAGCACGTTTTAAGCATCCCTGAGCACGAATCGAACATTTTTGAGGTACTATCTGTGTGTATGTGTGTCAGTGAGTCTGTGGAGACGATATCTTACGAACGAATGGAGTGATTCGAATGAAATCTAGTACCAAAATTACAATCCGTGAATATACGGGCGGATAAATAGCACCGGACCCACTCCGATTCGACCAACAAGGAACCACTACTGACGATGATGCGATTGACGTAGCCGATGACGTAGGGTACACGTTGATTCTGGTTAGCGGAATTTTTATTTAGCATTCGCGGCAAATTTAAGTTTCGTGAATTTTTCTTTTTGAGAAATATGAATATTGATCCAAAGCTTAAGGATGGATCAAACACTTCACGAGCAAAAAACTCACAGAAAACGGAAAAGTTTTCTAAAATGTGCAATTGCAAAAATATATTTTCCAGTAAATTTACCTTTTACAGACATAAAAAAAATGTTCACCAGTTGCTGAAAAAGCAAATTATGTTTGTAAAGAAATAAATTGTAATTTTACAGCAGTGAAGTCGGATGATTTTCGCAATCATTTGCACACTGTTCATGGCATGGGAGAAAAAATCTGATGTGGGCAACACATGACTTTCATTATATAATGTAATGAATTTACTACTTTTACAGTAAAAAAAATAGGTTTTTCTTATAGTAGATACTCATATTCTTTCCAAGAAATTGAATTTTCGACAATTAGTTGTCATTTTCATTGATTTAGCGTCATTTTCATCCATTTGGCAGGATTTTCGTTACTTTGGCAACATTTAAAAAAGTCGCCAAGTTGGCGACATTCCGCCAAATTCGTCGCCAAAATCTCGCCATGCGTAATGCACTAAGAAACAAGTTATTCTTACAGCAGATAAATGACTATTGGCGTACAAATAAAAAAGTATTACTCAAATTATCTTTTTTCTTGAATGGAAGGGGCTAGATCCACGAGAATGATGTCACCCAATTTATAGCATACTATTACATATGAAAAGTGAACATGTTTCTCAATAGGAATTTTATATGACTTTTTGATAATTTTTTTGAAAAATGTACAATATCTCGAGAACGGTTCATGTTAGCGTTCTAAAATTTATGTCAATCGTTTACTAATGAAAAATTACATAAAAAATGTCTATTTGCGTAACTTTATTAGTGGTTTTGATTTTTTGACAATTTTTTCAAAATTTCATTCGAAAATTTAGAGGGGTTCTGAACATTCGATTGCGTATAAAAACAATAGGTTTCCAGTGTTTATGGATTGTGATTTTTGTACTAAATTTGGTTCGAATCGGTCTATTCGTTCGTCAGTTATTGTCTCCATAGACTCACTGACACACACATACTTTCACACACACACACAGACATCACTTCAAAAATGTTTGATTCGTGATCAGGGATGCTTGAAACGTGCTCTCCCGTCAAAAACTCGAATTCGAATTTTCGACACCGTCACAATACTTTCCTTATACATTATGTATATAAGAAAAGTAATAAAACATGATAATGATTTTCAAAATTATTCAGGTATGTTCGCATTTTCATAACTTCTATTTCAATAAGTTTTATTTATTGGTGAATAAAATAAAATAGTTTCACATAAAAATACAAAGAATGGATGAAATGCATGAGATTTTAAAATGTTACCTATGTAAGATGAATACAAGATATAACATATTCTCATAGATTAGAAGATATACCCATGCATTTGTGGAAGATCTTCCGTACTACGTACTACAAGCTACAACAATTTTTGCCAAAATAAAACAATGACATAATAAATTGAAACTATCAATAAGCCCCAAAAATATCAATAATAATAATGACCGTAACTGATATAATCCAGTCAAAAATGCAATACAATGCAAACAAGACCGGGACATTTTATTCTTCAGATCTGCTCGTGAAGATAATTTTGTATAGCTAGAACAGATATTCTTTAACTTCTTTTTAGGAGCATTAAATTAAATATTTTAATAGAATATTTTGAGTAACAATGTCATTTAGTATATTATAGGAATTTGCACATGATTTTGAATTTTAAATTTAACTTGACAACTTGAATGTTGCAAAGAACAATGTTTCATTTTGACAATCTAATTAATGCATGACTAATAAAAGAAGACTAATTTTGTGAGTTGCATAATATAAACAAAGCTTATTAAAAAACGTCATTAAAACAAAATACTCCTTGCACAGGCGTAGTTCATTTTAAGCATCAACTATAACTTAGAATTTAGTATTCTAAACTATCTAATAATACTAGTATACGATAGTAAATTTAACAGCTGAGTGATGATGAGTTCGTATTATAAACTACCATCTCCATGCACAGGCGCTGTTCTCTGAAGCTACTATTGGTCGTCGATATTGACATCAGGTGACGTCACATCATGACGTCGGAGTGGGTCCGGTGCTATTTATCCGCTCCTGTGAATATTGGAAGCCTATTATTGTCAAACACAATCGAATGTTCAGAACCCCCCTCCTAAATTTTCGAGTGAAATTTTGAAAATATAAAAAATTCAAAACCTTTAATAAAGTTAGGCAAATAGACATTTCTTATGTAATTTTTCCTTATAAAACGATTGACATAAACTTTAGAACGCTAGCATGGAACGTTCTCGACATATTGTACATTTTTCAAATAAATTTATCAAAAAATCCCATAAATTAAAAAAAAATATTAACTGTTGCGAAATATCATCACTTTTCATATGTAATATCATGCGATAAATTGGATTACATTATTCTCGTGGATCTAGCTCGTTCCATTCATGAGAAAAGACTTTGAGTAATATTTTGGTATTTGAACGCCAATAGTCATTTATCTGTTATAAGAATAATTTATTTCTCCAGCCATAACGCTTAGCGGGATTTTAGGGACGAATTTGGCGACTTTTTTAAATATTGCAAAATTAACGGAAAACTCGCCAAATGGATGAAAATGACGCTGAATCAATGAAAGTGACGACTAATTGGCGAAAATTCAATATCTTGGAAATAATTTAATTATGTACTATAAGACTAATCTATTTTTTTACTGTTATAGTAGTAAATTCACTGCATTATATAAGGGAAGTCATATGCTGCCTACATCAGATTTTTTTTCTCTTTTGATAATAAGTGAATTTTATTCAAAACAATTTAATGTGTTTTTATAGCTCGAAAGAATGAAAATTAATTTATAATGAGTAAAATTCAAATGTTTATTTTGAGATAGGAATTGCAGTGTTTTTATAATTTTTATAATTACGTAAGACATTTAGGATTGAGTTTAACACATTGCATATAGTTTGGCTTAGACCTAGGCAGATCAAAAATCAAACGTTTTTCTCCGTAGCATTGTTAGCAATCCAAGGAATTAAAATATTAGCATACAAAGTAACGATATGCCTAATTTACGATTTTCAGCTGCTTCGCTTTCGAGTTATTCTCCAAGGCATGTAACTTACTATTACGGGCCCAGAAGAGGCTGGATTAGTAAGGTTTAAAATCCAAAAAATCAAAATATAGAATTAAAGGCAAGATATGCCTAATTTGAGCTTTGTAGCTGCTCCGGTTCTCAGGTTATTCTCAAAGGACATGAACCTTACTATTGCGGGCTCAAAATGGCTGGACTGGACTGGCAAGGATTAGAATCCAAAGAATTAAAACATATATACTGCAAAAGACAATGACATATTAAATTAGGTCTTTGTAGCTGCTCTTGTTAAAGTTGAAGTGACAGTGACTAATAAAACCTGGCACACTAGGGCCTCAAAGATTTGAAACGCGGCAAATGTGTGATGAAAAAAGCATATAGATGTATCTATCCGACAACTGTTGTAGCTTAGGTTGAAACAGCGCGAGCATACCCTTTCATCTCTCAATAGAGCATTGACGGGGGGAGATACTTTTAAATATGTTTCTTCTGAACAATTGCAGTCTCTCTTTCAATACAAGCAGGGAAAAAAGGAAACAGGCTCCAAGCAGAGCAAACATTAGTCGATATATCCCTTCATTGATTTACGCAGAAAACATTTTATACGTGTATTCAAAAAAATTACGTGGCCGTAAATTTTTTGGATAGACGCTGACTACCTTGTTTTCCCCACTCTTTGCCACTGTCTTTGCTGAGTTTGCTCGCTCAAAATTTTTATAATAAATCAACGGATGGGTTGATTAAATAATTTTTATTCTGGAGCAGTCTGTGATATTTGAAGGAGTTGCTGTTAAATTATAAACATTGGTTTACACGTCAATAGTATTATATCGTAATATACAAATTGGAGAGAATTAAAGAGTACGAAAAGTATATATATTTTAAAATTCATGAAAACTTGTCTATTAAGTATATGAATTCCGTTCAAACTTTGCTTGAAGGAGAATTTTTCGATCTTTCCGATAGGGCCAAGGTGGGAACTTTGAGATAATAATTTAGGTCGGTATGAAATCTATTTTTGTGAATATCGCCTATTAGCGTTGTAAATCGAGTTCATGAAATAACTAAAACTAATTCAAAATAAAAAAAAAATACCGTTGTGGTGCATATATTCAGGTCCTAAAGTTTCTATGTACGAAATTTCATGGCGTACGATGTTTAGATTTCCCGCTTCAGAGTGCACAAACATACACACAGAAACACACACCTCTTACTTTATTATGTAAGATATAAATAAAAAAATCTCACTGTAAATTCACATTATGAATACAATTTTATGCAATTTTAGAAATAAATAAAAGGGAATAATGATACATATATTTGTGCATTAGATTATATAAAATTATAAAATTAATATCAACACTAAGATTTTTTCCCATGAGGAAAAAGTTGAATGGTTTTAAGGATTGCAGGTTTTCAAATATTAATCTTTTTTTAACTGTAAAATTATTCAAATGAATAAGAAAAGTTCGTATCTTAAATAGTTAGTTCAGCAATAAGAAGAATTTAAAATCGTTTTAAAACATTGCGCTATTATTTTTAAGAGCAAACGATTAAATTAAGATGTCTTCGGTTAGATACTTAAAATAGGACTATTGCAAACTTTTACAGTATAAAAACCAAGTCTGTATTTTGTTTCTCTCTCTTCCAGACAGGAAAAAAAAAAAAAAAAATTGCACATTTGAAATTCTAATCTATAAGATCATCACAATAATGCATGGCGCGATATTTTCTGGTACTAAATATGTATTATCACAGCACAGTAGCTAACTTTTACAGGACTTATACAGATTATATAAAATGTAAGTGTTCTTTAATGTTTGGGTTTTTATAGGCAGCGTTGTTAGAACAATGGCAGTCACATTGAGAGAATTATATTGAGAGGTAATTATATTGAGAGGTAATTATATTGAGAGGCTGTCATATTAAGAGGTAGTTTTGGTAAAATGGATTATTACGCAGGGAAAAAGATGAAACAGCAGGATATTAAAAATGTTCTGATTTTCTTGGTAATGATTTTGTGTATCTAACTATCTGAGGGCGACTAACTGTATAGACTAATTATCAACTTTTTTGGGTTATAGCCCCTTTGATTTTATAAACATTTCCTTATCTCCCCTACTCTACCTTATAAAATCATTCAGAATTGCTATTTAAACTATCTAAGGAGGACAATAATAAAATTCATATATAGAAACAATTTATTGTAAATTTAATTCAAAATCTAAATAAATATTAGTTTAATTAACTCAACAAAGTTTCTGAACATGATCCAGTAGTATCAGTGTTTCAAAACAAGTTGTTCAAAGATTCATTTGACAAGTGTCTTATATACTACATTCAGTAACTACACTGGCTTCTAAAAGCTCGACACGGAAGGTAAAATCAACAAAAATGGAAAAGTAAAGCTTTGATTAACTCAAAATTGTGCATGAAAGTTGCAAATGTGTTTATACATTAAAGAAAACAAGAATTATGTACAAAGATGAAAGAAATATTTACTTTTCGTAAATTATATGATGACGTCACATTTGGGTAATTAACAAAATGATATTAAAAGGCAAACAAACCAAATAAAACTTACATTAATATGGTATGTGATCACCTCGGACCTACATACAAACTTTACAACGATTTTCTATACTTTTAATGACGTGATCAACCATAGCAGATGCGAGCAATGGCAATTCCTCCAATAGGGCAGTTTCCAACTTTTTGAGACTGGCTGGAGGAGGTAAACGTGTAGAGACAGCACGCCCAAGAGCAAGCCAAAAGTTTTCAATGGGATTAAGGTCGGGGGAACATGGTGACCACTCCATACGAGAAATGCCCTCACATTCCAGGTATTCGTCAACGATGTTAGCTCGATGGGGACGGGCATTATCGTCCATAAGGAGGAAATCACGACCAACTGCTGCAGCGAAGAGTCTCGTAATGAGGTCTAGGATTTCATACCGATACCGCGCAGCGCAGACGTCTCAGAACCGCCTTTAAAGATTTGCAGCTCTATGCGATATCCCATGAAATTACAGCCCACACCATGTCTTTGCCACCTCTGAATGGGCGATGTTCGATGATGTTCTTGGCCTGATTGCGTGTACCTCGTTCTTTCCAGACCCTTACATGTTTATCAATTGATTCCAGTCCCAATCTGGACTCGCCCGTGAACAGGACGTTGCACCAATCTGAGACAGTCCAATTGACATGTTGACGACATCATTTTAATCATGTCCCTCTGGCTTGGACGGTTAGCAGAACACAAAAACGTGATACTTGGGCGTACAGTCCCTTAACGTGGAGCCTTTGGAGCACAGTACTGAGAGATATTGTCTTATCAAGTGCCACTGCAACCATGGATGTAACAGTTGTGGAGGTCGCTCGTCGATTCCGATTGGCTACTATAGAAATATACCGATCATAAGAGGAAGTGGTAATCCTTGGACGACCGGGCACAGGTCTCCGGACAACTGTTTGACTTATTTGGAATTGTTTCCATAATCGAGAATTTACCGCGTGATCAATGTCAAAGAAAATAGCGACATCTTTGATTGACTGTCCTGCTTCAATGCGTCCGACAGCACTCCAGCACTCACTATCTGTCGCTCGTTTTCTTTCATCCACTGAAACACGAATATCATCGAAAATAATCCTACAAAAGTTATAAACACTTTATATCAGCATTTAAATGCACCTCCTCAAACTCTTCAGAATGCGGGCGTCTACAACGACTGCCTAATTAGGATATATCCGTACAGTCAATCGTGATCGGCTGTAACATACGATATTTGCATACTGCCATCTATATCCACAGATATTTTTAGCCACTTAAATTCAAATACCCTTTAGAAAAAGGAAAATTTGCATTGTGTGCTTAACTTTTAGAAGTCAGTGTATTTCACTATTCAGTAAATTCCTCATGCGATATAATATTTTCCCAATGTCGAGTTTGAATTCAATTAGAAATTTTAAATCACTGCATTTAATAATACGAATTCAATTTCTTAACCTAGAGAGAAATTACATGACCAGACTTAATCACATTTTACCAACTGTGATGTTGGAAATACAAGAACCTTCTCAACTACTGTCTATAGTGCAAGATAGCGATTAGAAATTTCCTCCGGTAAACAAAAATCGTGGTAAGATTTTTTATACATTGGCTTCAGCTTTGTTTCCTTGCATCTTAATGAGTTCTTCTTCTATTATTCCAACTTACTAAAGGTACGCTTTAACTTGGTCAATCGAAACTATGTAAGGAACATTTTGGGAGAACACCATTTCACTGCCTCCTGTCGCATCTTTGTGTTTAGCACCGATTTGGCTTATTTCACTATCTCTCATATGGTGGTACTGCCCACTTCGGAGGACTATTGGGTTGGAACTTACTGGCAAAAATTGGACTTACCTAGCTGTGGTCAACATCATTTGTTTATAAGCGAGCTATGTGGTCAGTCTGTGTAAGTGCTGTTTCTACCAATAATGACTGCATATAATCTAGCTTTGATGGAACAATATTGGATCTTTGAGGACTAAGATAGATGGGTAAAATAAATTCTAGCTATCATAAGGCATATTCCATATGTAGCCATATAATTTGAATATGTGCTGTAGCTAGGAAAAGCCGTATGTGAGTGATTCACATGGTCCCACGAAAAAATGCAATTAAAGATGCCGTTTCTTATTATTTTATAAAATAATTGTTCTGTTTTAATAAATCTGTAATTAAAGGCTATATTTATTTTCAATGTAAGATAAACACATTTTTATATAATAAATAATTATAAAAGTGTCGTAAATCAATCTGTGTAATTTAATATTGAAATTTATTGTTTTATCTTAAAAAGTATTGTTTAATTTAAAAAAGTTTCAATAAAGATGATATATTCTTTGTCGCAGAATAAATAGATTCTGTCATTAGGAATAGGTTGTGAAGAACCTTGCTGTCCCAATCGGGAATCGAACCCTTTATCTCCGAACTGGACAGCCGACGGTCTACCGCTGAGCTACTGGGACGAAATTACAAGCTCTTATCGTCAAAGTGGACTCTGCAGGGTAAACTTTTGTTTTCGAAATTTATAAAAATTTACTATTCAGTTTATTCATTTATAAAAGTCATTGCTTTATCAGTTGCGTTTTCTATTTTGATCATAATGACCTTTCTTTTAGAATGTTTCAATCTGAATCTGTAAACCGAATCAGCGATGCATGTAATGAAGCAGAAAGTCCTTGGGATTTAAGAGTGATTTCATGGAACCTTCCCTCGACAGAAGGGAGATTGTGATACAAGGAGAATATTCAGTTTTAGTAGGGCGAAGGAACAGAATAATATTGTATGTATTCTGATAGCTGGTCTGCTAACTAACTGAAAAAATTTATTTTACTAAATAACTGAAAACATTTATATTACTAAAATCGCACTCACGTTGAAAATAACAGCATCCATGGACACTTTTAGTTTTGTTTAGAGCTATTCCGTATAATATAGTCAATTACTATGACAGTAAGAAAACTTGCCAATCTTGCCAAAATTTCCTGAATCTCTATGAAGATCGAAAAATGTAGTCTTAACACTTATCAGATTTCATAAAGATTGAGCTGAGAGTGCATTATATAGCAATAGTCAAGTTTATACTTACAGAAATAATCTAAAAGGATTGTTCCTAAAATTTATATCACGCTTCCATTGTTATTCATATTATTTTTTTATTACTAAACGTCTAAGGTTTAAATAACTCAAAAATTTGCAGATATGTAAAGTTCTAAACCGAAAATCAGCCTTTTATTAACATGTTTTTTAATCAACAGAACATAGTATTTTTTAATTCAAGTTATTTGCATTTCGTGAGACTTTGCCCGCATAATATTTGAATTAACAGTAGTATTACAACTCATAGGGTACTGAACAAAGGGTACTGAAATCTCACAAAAATAATGGCGCCCGAACAAATCAACCCTGTAGGTTGTTGTTGAGACCCAGACCGTCCGATCTACGAGAAAGGTGTAAGGTAACCGTTTGAACGGTCGGGAAGTGCCACCCAATTTAGACCGGAACCCAGTGGGGGAGGCATCCACAGGGACCTACCTCCTTCTCTTACCACCTACTTCTCAAAAGGACTTACGAACCCACATGTTTAACGTGATAGTACTCCGCATGAACGTGGCGGCAGTTGTGGCAGAGTGTAAATCCAGCGCTTAAACCACCGGGCTACCGCGTCCGAAATATGCCAACAGCACGCGGTGTTCCCAGGTGGTCACCCACCCAAGTACTAACCGCGCCCAATGCTGCTTGACTTCGGTGATCTAACGAGAACCGGTGTTTTCAGCACGGTAGGCCCGTTGTCTCAATCCTGTAGGTTAGTGCAAAGATGTCGGTGGTCTGAAAGGGACTCTAGTACGACTAGCTGACTCTAGTACGAATCAGTAGACTCTGGGATATGGAGCGCCGAGTTGAAATCGACAAGATAATGACTACTTAGGAAGCTAATCTGGAGGATAATAATAGATGAGTTTCATGTGACGTCACGTTCGTGATTCCACTGCACAGCGGCCATGTTCTTTGTAACATCGGTCTATCCGTATATTACAGATGATTTTTAGAAATTTACATCATTTAGTGCACAATTTCAGTAGGATATATCAAGATTTATCTTCTATTAGGATTATTTAGTACAAATATTCATAAAAAGATGTGTTTTGATGATATAAAATTCATATTGCTGCTACAAGAATATATGCACAATATTTGATTTTGGAAGTTTACTAAAGGAATTGGGTAAGTTACATTTAAAATTACTTTGTTGACATCTACCCTAGCATTATGTAATCATATCTGTGCCATCAAAGTTTGTTTATTTAATTGAGTTATTTTTATTTCATGCACTTAAAACACCCATATTGCAAGTCTTATTAGTAATATATATTGAGTTGTAAACTTGTGCAGTAATATAGCAGCTGGCTCATTTATATATAAAAAAGGTGGGTTGTTCTGTTGCTTAGTTATTATTGAAGATATGCAAGATAAAACAGGCATAATTATGTATAACAGCAGTATTGATATACCACATAAAGCTAGCAATCGTAGGCTGAAAATTGTTTAAATTTGTTCTTATAATACTTCTCCAAACTGCAATAAACCAAATCACACAATAACTTGTAAAAAGTCTGCATATTCAGCTTTATTTAATGCAATTTTGTCTTCGATTAGAAATGACAAACCGATTATGCAATGTTATTTATATTAAACTGGTGAGTGAAATGATCTTTTGGCAAGTAAACTCTTAATGAAACTAGGGAAAGTGAAAAAACCTGCTTGTAGTGAGCATTTTGTATCGCAAAGTGCAGTCGGTCAAGTTCATGTATAATCTTCGGACTTTTTCTATATTTTTAAATCTGTATATTAAAATAGAAAAGCATATGTATTTTCTAATAAATACACATTTAGTATTTTAAAAAAAATGAATATGGGAAATTTTTTAAAATTATTGTGCAAAATTGTTTATACAAGCATCTTTTCATATCTGAATATATGTGATGTCGTACAAAGGATGTAAAAGTTTGAGCTTTGAATTTAATACATAACGAACGTATTGTGACTGGAATCAAATATGTGAATACTTTTCTTCTGATTTACTCACTTTTAGCATCACTGAACTATACATAACATCTGGATGACACTCCCATTACAGATATCAGTATCCATGGACCAGTTTTGCTCTTATTATATTGTCAGGCAGCTATGTACAATTCAACCTTGTGCCCCTTCCCCCCTATTATTATCCCTGGGGGTTTCAGACAAATAAAAGTTGTTGTTAATAGGGATCCTGTTTTTAACTGTAGAGAGGATTCATGTGACATAATAAGATTGTTTTATTTGTAAAAGCAATCCCTGGACGTACATTAGGTTTAGAACAGAAGATACTATTTCTTCAAGTATTTTGGTGGATTTTTATTTTAATGAAAAGCTGTTTTATTTAGCACCTATGTGTACATCAATATATATTGATGTATGCCTAGCTAGAACTAACTAGAAAATATAAAGACGTGTGGTTGTCTCGCTTTCATCATGTATCAGAAAATTAAAAACAGTAGCGTTATAATAGACTATCATCTTATAATCATTCAAATAAATTTTATTAATACAGTTTTAAATATATTTACTTTTATGTTCATTAAACATCATTCAGAAAGTTATCGATAAATTTTCATTTCTTTTTTTTTATTTTAATCTTCATATTGTTTACATTAAGAAAGTGTCTTTATAATGTATTGTTTGAATATCTGAAATAATAGTACCTCAAAATCATGCTAAAATTTATTATTCAAAGCTATGAAAGTGTGAACTCTTAGTCTTATATGTTATAATAATGTTAATGTTTACTAATTATAATTTAAATACAAAAAAATTCTCTGAAAAGAAGTAAATTTTAAAAAGTTTCTTTTGAGCTTTCCTCGTTTCTACATTTAATACACAACAATATAAGTTTTTCTAAACTCTTGTGTAGCGTAAGCATTCGTGTTTTATTTTAAAATTTCCTTATATTTCTTGAAGGGGCATTGTGAATATAACTTAGTTTTACATTAAATATAGCAATGTGCAGGTGAAAAATCATAAATAAATGGGATTGTTACTTTATATACACATGCCTAGAAATAATCTATGCAACGCTTCTTTAAAAAAAATCATGACAGCATTAGTATACACAGGAGTTTCTTCTAGAAAGTTATAGGTAACATGAAGTGGTATAAAAGTAAAAAGCAAGTAGGTATTTTCTTACGTTTTCAAGAAGTAATAAGATCATATCAAGGAGTCTTAATATTCTTAACACTATATTTCATAACACTATTGTTCTGTTTTAAAAATCTCGACAAATGATTCTAATTAGAGGCGAAATATTGCAAAAACTTTATACATAAGCAATTCATGATTGGAGGAAATAAAAATGCATTCAGCACATCTATTGTCTGTGGCATACCACATGTTGTATGGTTTGTATTTTTACAGAACATATTAAACGAGATCGTGTAGAGATCAAAAATAAGTTTTAACATATTGCTGACTGACTATTTCAAGCCAAAGCTATTCTGGGTAGTGGGCTATGTTTCAGCAGTTGAAAATAAAATCAAAATATCTAAATAAGTTTCAATAAACTTTATTTACACATACTCTGAGATCCCCCCCCCCCCCCAAGTAAAATCAAAACATCTAAATAAGCTTTAATAAACTTTATTTACACAGCATGTGTTGAAATGAAACTTACTGCATATATTTAATAATTTTTTCGGGAACGGTATACTGTAAAGCATTTACCTATGTGCAACGGTACTCAAGTTTTATAAACACATCGAGTTTCACTGCATTTTTCTTTGGACGAGCTTATCTGGGATTCCCCCCCCCACCCAACTAAAATTAAAACTTCTAAATGAGCTTGAATAAATTTTATTTACACAGCATGCGTTGAAATGAAACTTACTGCATATATTTAATAATTTTTTCGGGAATGGTATATTGTAAAGCATTTACCTATGTACAATGGTACTCAAGTTTTACAAACATATAGAGTTTCACTGCATTTTCCTCTGGACGAGCATATCTGGGATTCCCCCCCCCCCCCCAAGTAACATCAAAACATCTAAATAAGCTTCAATAAACTTTATTTACACATACTCTGGGATTCCCATGGGGACCATTTCTCTGGGATGGCCATGCAAACATGAGTATACTCACAACATGCCAGCGAAGTGTTAGTCACAAATGATTTATTTCGACATTTCGAAGATTAATGGAGAACAGCATCAAACATACACTGTATATATATATATATATATATATATATATATATATATATATATATATATATATATATATATATATATATATATATATATATATATAGAGAGAGAGAGAGAGAGAGTATTCTATATATTGCAAAGAAGACAAACAGAAGCTTAAAAAATAAGTCTATTTTTTGTTCGTGCAACTCTAAAAAATATCGAAACATAGGCAACATATTAAAAATCATGTCTGTCTAAGTAAGATACCACCTAGATCTGGCAAATGAAATGAAGTTTAAATCAATTTAATAGCTCGAGTGAAATCACATAATTTATCTTGTTCAGAGGTACTTATATTTCCCAAATTCTTTTTAAAACAAATTATTGCATTAAAATAAAGTAAATAAATAGACATGAAAAGTACCTTGACTTCTTGTATTATATCTGCACTTAGAGTAGAAACAATACATGCCGATAGTATCCATTGGCTTTGTTGTATCATACACGCGATTCAGAAGTGACGAATATTATACGGTTCATCAGACAAATCCGTATAAAGTAATTTTTCTCGGTACTTTTATTGACTTCTTAGAAGCAACGTTGTGGTGTAAGGTATAATTTCACACTGAAATCTTGACGGTGTCAAGATAAAAAAAATCGCCACATTGACAGGAATGGTAATGGCGGACGGCGTCTAGAAAGAGTATGGCGATAGCAACCGTTGCTAGGGGGAATGTGACATCGGTGCAACTCATCTATTAGGAGGCTAACCTGAGGTAAAAATAGTAGGAGGTGGTCAATCAGATTGTTAGTTGCACGCCATTCTAACATCAGAGGGTGGAGAATGCAGAGTCCACTTCAAAGATATGAACTTACATTTCCGCCCCCGTAGCTTAACGATAGAGCATCAGTTGGCCAGTTCAAAGATCCAAGGTTCGATTCCCGGTTGGGACAGTAAGGTTCTTTAGATATTTAGAAGAACAGCATTCTGGTTAATTTTGAAATATATTTTTTATTTTGCTTACTTGCTTGGTTTTGAAGTAATTTGATACAGTTTTCATATGAACGTTGAAGTAAGAATGTTGTAAACAAATATGAATAGGAATTTTATCAGTTGAAGAACAAAATACTAACAAAATTAATAATTCTATGCCAATTAATTTAAATTTCATGAAACTCTCAAATTTAGAGGATATCTTTCTGTTTTGTTGATCACGACTTCTCCATATGAATACTTCTATTTCTGTTTGTAAAACCAAATCCGTGGTTCACGTAAGGAATGGGATTTAAAAGTATTTTTATTCCTTTGCTTCAGCCAGAAGGCATAATGTGACACAAGAAAACAACGCAGTTCAGAATATGTTAAACAGGAACTAATCGAAAAAGGAATAAAATTTCGACATCGGATTTTTCTTTTCTACATAAAAACAATTAAATGTATTTTAAGTATAAAAGGAAATCAGTTGAAAAAGATATAAACTTCGAAGGATTATGACTTTCCTATGGTGCTATAAATTTAAATTGAAAACTATGCGCTTTTTGCATTTAGTATTTTAATATAGCTACCAATAATATTTATTTTTACATTTATATATAATAAAAAGAAAAACAGTGACTCTAGTAGCTTTTAATAGTATTAATATATTAATATTTTATTGTTGGGTGGCAACTCTGAGGGAAATTTGCTATTGAATTCCAATAAAAGAAAATATAAAGTTGCCATAATCGAATTGATCCACAAAAATGTGATTTTCTAATTTTGTTCTGAAAGAATGTGCCATATATTTTAACGTGAAAAAAAATCTACTTAAATTTGTAGGTTCTAAAATAAATCAATTTTGCCCATTGTACAGTACATAGTTTATGTTTAAGTAACAAAGTTTGAAAATTTGAAATTAGTTTTCAGATGGATTTGCACATACATAATTAATCCCAAACCTTAGAAATATATTTTCATACAAACTAACATTTTGTTACTTTGTAATTTTATCAGAGGTTCCTGTCTTTAGTATTTTACGAAATATTAATGTGCCTAACTATGCACTAAAGAACAAGTTTAATATGAAAAAGAGTTTCTTGAAACTATAATAATGAAAAACTAATTTCCTCTGCATTAAAATTACATTTTTCCGTTAGAAAAATTTTGCTAGAATACAAAAGAATTACCACTAATTGAAAGCAAAAGATCAGTTAACAGTGAGTCGGAAAATTAAGCTCTTTTGTGTTAAATGTGTTAATGGATCTTTAGAATAACTATTAAAAATTTTTTAAACCCGTAAAATGTTTATAATAAAGCTTGCTTATTCAAGCAGTTAATTGAGTCCTTTTTTTTATCATCATCACCATCAAAAGGAGTATTTTTTTTGTTCTAGACGTTTTTTGAGGTTTCTCAGGGGAGAGTTCGTTCGGAAAAAGGAGAACATCAAAGAGGGTTAATTAAATATTAGAATCGATCGTTTTAAAAATGTGATCTTTAGAATTGCATATCTGCATTTATCCTTGTTTCTTTTATTGCTGTTTCTTATATTCTAGATTATATTTATATTTTACCCAGTAATTTAGGCAGGTTGGTGGGTTATAGACCATAAGTGTGCTTTTAAGGAAAATTTCGTATGAGTGGTCACCATTAGTAACATATAAATTGCGAAGGGGGGAATTGGGGAGGAGGAGTTTCTGGTGCTTTTTATCCCAAATTTTTTGGAAATTTCAAAGTTCAAAATATGGTTATTTTCGTAATTTTAAAAAATATCCTAAATTTTGTATCTCGAGGGGGAGGCATAAGATACTACCATTCCTTATATAATTTGACCTTAAAATCTAAGCTCTAATGCATAATTGTCTAAATGGTACTCCTCGAACAAGAATAATGCTCAGATAACATATTTAAATTAGCAAAATTATTAAGATTTATTTAAAATACATAAGCAAATATTGACACTTAAATACATAACTGTAATAAAATGTGATGCATAAATATTACTAACTTTATTTATAATAGCAGCAAAATAAAATTTAATTTAAAATTTTACTGTGTATGTTATAGAAGATGAACACTGATGTATAACGCGTAAAAAAATTAGACTAATAAAATGATTAAATATATGTGTTTATGTGACTGTACTTTTTTCCTTTTGGAAATGAATTATTAATTCATACATACAAAAAACATTGTGTGCACTTTTTAATAAATTTTCTGATTTACAAGAAAAGTCTTTCAACCCGAGCTCTTAAATTTTATTAAAACAATTACGGTCATTAGAATAAAAAAATTAAATCATTACGAAAATTAACTGATGTGTGGCTCAACTCGACTTTTTCATACCAGGATCCATTTTTAGTAGCTTTTTTGTGTTTTAAATTTTACAAGAAAAATTTTGAGAAATCGGTGTCGTGGGTCAAATGATTACAATTTTAACTTGTTACCCTTTCCTTTAAAGGGCTTGAAAAATATTTCTATTAAAACCATACTTGACGATGTAACCCAGGGGGAGGGTAACTTGTCCCCCCCCCCCCGAGAGGGCTAATGACGTCGCGAACAAAAAAAATGTATCGCGGTTATTTTTCCCAACAATGATTGAAACTATTACGTCTCGTGAACATTGAGCCATAAATAAATACTTTTATGCATGATTATACCAAATTTTGTCTTATATGCTGTCATGTTAAAAAAATATAAAATTTCGAATAAATTTCGAAGCTTTCGCTTGAATTTAAAAAAAAAATCTATCTAGTTTTTATCAATGCCGAATGTAAAGTTTCGTGAAAATCTATTAATATTTGTGGCCGCTATAGTGTACACGAGAAATCGATCGTAGACAAACAGGCAGACAGGCAGATATACGGACATCATTACGAAAATAGTCAAAACGTGCTCAGGAAGTCTTAAAACATATATTGGCATCAAAATTTCGAATTTCAAAATAGTACTTTCTCTATATTGCATTTACATAGTATGAGGAAGTAAATATATATATATATATATATATATATACATATGCGATAAATCTCAACAGTAACACTGAAAACTTTATTATAAAATACCATTTTTTCAAACTGTACAAATTATTTTCGTACTGCACATATTTTTTTACCATTGCACAAATTGTGCGCTATTGCACGTTGAAAAAATCCCTGATAACCCTAAATTGTTGGAAAAATTACATTAGTTTTCTACATGGTCCATATTGGAAAACGAAATTCATCCCCACTCTCCTTCGGTCGTAATTCCGTTTTCCCCAGACCCTTACACCTATGATTTTACATGACGTAAGTAAATTTGCCCGTATATGCAAGAATCTCAGGAACGAAAATCACAGATTGTCCTTGTAAATTGTGCTTAGTTTCTTTTTTTTTAAATTTTAATGAATGAATCGAGAAATGTCCATGTTCTGTCTCTCCAGAAGACAGACATGCAGATGGGTATAATTAGACAAGTGATAACAAGTTATTCTCCCAAATTTCTTCCTTTATTCAAAATTAAGTATTATATAGAGGCAGGCTGCTACATAAATATTTAAACATTATCGAAAAGAGTTTTAAATGTGCCAGTTGTCATCTTATTACAATAATAATAAGTAAAACTGCTGCATGTGGGAATAAAACGTTCAATATTTCCTTAAAGAAAGCAAGCACATGATAAATTGACGACAATTGTTTCGAGGGCGTTTTACAGCCCTCTTCTTCAAAGCTTTTGGCAATTCTTTATTAGTGGTTATTAAGAGAAGGCACAACTTTTTGGTCTGAAGAAGAGGGCTAGAAATGGCCCTTGAAACAATTGTTGTCACCTAATTATCACATGTTTGCTTTCTTTAAGTAAGTCTTATTGCTTTACTTGAACAATTATAAGCTTCCATTTGCGAAATATTTATATAAAAATATGAGTAAAGACTCTTAAAAAAACTGATTTTTATCAAGATGGCAACATGTTTGCCACACTAATGAATTGATTACATTTGGCTGATTTGTGCAAATATGTGCAATTTAAATATATGTGCAACAAAATAGTTGGAACTATTTTCTTGCATGCACTTATGCAAATTGTTACCATTTTCAAGAATTATCAATGTTCATCTTAGGAAATACTGCCTTGAGAATCTAAAAATAATTCATATTCTAATCATGAAAACTATAAAATAAGTTCTCTAGTTCTAGTTATTTAGACAATATATTCATATATAAAACTTCATTGTTGTATGTCCCATTCGCTTTTCAATTAGATTATACCTCATAGACATATATGCACGCCAAGACGACTTCCAAATATGCTTGAAATATGTTCACGACGCTCTAAAAGGCACTTTCAAGTTAATACTTTGAATTTGTAAAATTTTCGGGGAATAATACTTTATACCAGTGGTTCTACTAGTGGGATCCACTGACTTCTTGGGATCCTTGACAAACTCTAAAGGGCTCCCCAAATATAAAAGTATATGTTATAACTAATAAAAATTGTGTTAAATCCTGTTATTTTTAATTAAAACGTATTAAAAATACCATACCTATATTAACTGAAAAGTATTTGAAATTAATATGAAATCAGTCAGTTTATCTGACACCATATGTAAAAATTATTTTTGGCGCTTTTTAACAATCATTTCGGATTGTTAAAAAGTGCACAACGAGCATATACGATCCCAACCCACTTATTTGAGATTTAAGTTGATGACTAGATTGGAAGAATTGAATACTGCTACTCTAATTTCTAAAAAGCAGTATCATTGTTCACATTGTTGATTTGTTTTTAATAACGTACGGTACTACTTTAAAATTCTTCAATGTTCATATATAGATGTATTTTATGTAAATTTTCTAAAATGAAAATTCTTAAATTTTGATATTTATAAACACTGTTTCTTATTGCAAATACTTTTTTATTATATTTAATTTTCATTTGAATTTATTTGAAGTTAATTTATTTTAAATATATATAACGAGTATGTTTTATTAGAGGGTCGTATGATTATTAATCCGGTTGTGTCTGTGGATATTAGGAGTGCAAGTGTTATACCTTCATTTTGATTGTTATTTTGATACAAGCAAAACTAAATATTATGGAATATTAATGTTTGAAAAAATTCTAATGAAGACCCAAACTGTAGAGATTGGGTAGTGAGTTACAAATACTGATCATTAACAGACACTAGAGCAAAAATGATCTGCTTGGATACAGATAGTTTTTTAAAAATGACAAATGTACCTGAACCTCTATGTAAATTATTTTTTCTAAACTTACTATATCTTTTAAAGAAAGCTATAGCATCGCCAAAAACACCTTAAACATTATGCACTCAATCTGCCACCCCAGCAGGTGTTTTAAAATAAGTTTTTATCAATGCATTTTCAGTATTTTTGTTTGTGCTCAGAAAATTAAAAAAAGTGATTGATGGGGCTTATACTTATTTGAGTAATGGTGTTCTTATAGAACTTTGATTGTAAACATGATAGTTCTAAAAAAATATTTCTAATTCATATTACTAAAACGAAAACAATAATATTTCGGCATATTAAGTTACACACTATTTTAATTTGCTAATGGTGACATTCATTATGAACTGTCAACATCACTAATTAGTTCTGCTAAAAATTTAAATCTGTAATTTTTACATGTGATGTAAGAGAGTTTCCATAAAATTCCACTGATGTTTACCTCCAATTTTCGGAATTTACTTTATAAGAAAGGTTGTTAAAGAATTGGATTTTATTAGGGCGTCGCATTTTAATTGTTGTTAAGACTGGAAACGATCAGCGTGTGTCTAGAAATTTTAGGAACATAAGTGGTGAAGGGGCGCAGAATGCGAAGAAATCCTTTCAACTTTCTGCACTTAGTCAGATGATGGACTTCACGTCCAGTCTATATAATAATTATCTGAGTGTTTTTGTTATTAGTCACTTCCTAAGGAGATCTAGAAGACTGAATATTTGCATATATAGTATCAACCACGCGAGAGAATCATAGCATAATTTTTGATTCTCTTTTTTGGAGGGGGGATGGGTTTTTTAAATGTCTTTCTAGACCCTCTAAAATTTCCCGGGTGTCCTAGAAGGCTGAATCATTGCACACTTTCAATATCGTCCATCAAACATAACATAACGCAGCCAGATTTTCTATCACTTTTCCACCTGTGGGGAAAAAATGAGGTGGTTTTGAAGACTTCTTAGATCCTTATAAGTCTCGGTAATTTCGAAGGTTGAAACATTGAACACTTATAAAATCGACCATGGTCTGGAATCTAATGGAACCCAATAAACCCTCCCCACTTTGACGCCCCTCCGTGTGATCTAGAAGACAATCTTTGAACACATGGTTTGAACTATGGAACAGAATCCTATAGAGTCTGATCTTTTATTCCCTTCTTCGAATGGGGGGGGGGGGGGGGGGAGAGAGAAAATGTGAGATTTTTGAAAAGTCTTTCCGGACCCTTCAGATGTCTCCGCATTTCTTAAAAAGTTGACCACTTATTTTATCGTCCGGTATTTTGTGACCTGCGTTTTCTGTAATTTACAGAAGGGGTTCATGTATCCAAAATTAGCCCTATATTTTTTGAAAAACTTAATGAATTAATTCAGTGAATCCCTGACTTAAATTGTCGGGTATATTTTCTAGTTTCGTGATATAAGAGAGAAATATTGAATTGTGAATACTCTACTGTTTTGTGAATATACCAGTCTCGATGAACTAATTGGTCATTTATTTGTTGTTTCTCTGTATCTGCAGAAGTTTGGCGAATTACCTGTATAACTACAAGGCTATTAAATGCATTTATCTTTCTGTTCACTATTACTGCTGCTTTAAATAAAACGTAGATTATCCAGTTTTTATAACTCATTCTTGTATTTTGAGAACAACAGCGAATCCGAAGGATGTAATATCTTTGTACTTATGCAGAAAAAAATGAAAATTGATCGATGATGTTTATAGTTATTTTTTTTAATCGAGTGCAATATGCTAAGATCGTGAATGTTGGTGTTGTTGAGACCCAGACCGTCCGACCTACCAGAAAGGTGTAAGGTAACCGTTTGGACGGCCGGGAAGTGCCACCCAATTTAGACAGGAACCCAGTGGGGGAGGCATCCACAGGGACCGTACCCTCCTTCCCCTACCACCAACCTCTCCGAAGGACTCACGGACCCATATGTTTAACGTGATCTTACTCCGCATGAACACGGCGGCAGTTGTGGCAGCGTGCAAATCCAGAGCGCAAACCACCGGGCTACCGCGCCCGAAATGTGCCAGCAGCACGCGGTGTTCCCAGGTGGTCACCCACCCAAGTACTAACCGCACCCGATGCTGCTTGACTTCGGTGATCTAACGATAACTGGTGTTTTAAGCACGGTAGGGCCGTTGGCCCAAGATCGTGACTGTTGTTGTTGTTGAAACCCAGACCGTCCGACCTACCAGAAAGGTGTAAGGTAACTGTTTGGACGGTCGGGAAGTGCCACCCAATTTAGACCGGAACCCAGTGTGGGAGGCATCCACAGGGACCGTACCCTCCTTCCCCTACCACCAACCTCTCGGAAGGACTTTCGGACCCACATGTTTAACGCGATCGTACTCCGCATGAATACGGCGGCAGTTTTGGCAGTGGCTGGAATCGAACCCGGGCCTACCGAGTGCAACTCCAGCGCGCTAACCAATGGGCTACCGCGCCCCTAAGATCGTGACTGTGAAAGGTTTCTAAAATTTCATGTTATTAATTTATCTTTCGAAGTGGGGAAAGCTAATACTTATTCACCGCAAAAAATTATCTGATATGTCATTTGTTACTAATGAAGTACATTATTAGGTGACAACATAAACGATTGGTTTTTTGAAAAAAGTCTTAAATAAGAATGGTTAAATATTATGCAATGGAAATCTTAGGAAAATAAATATGAAGAATATAAATAATACAGTCACAAAATATGAAGAATATTATTATTTCTTTAACTATAAGTGTTTCTCATTTATTCTGAAAATTATATATTTGGTCTAGTTTACATAAGAATATGTTCTTAGGTTTTATGTTTGACAGAGTAATAATGAATGCAATGGTGAATAATGAAAGCAATGGTGAACTTTAATTTCTATGAGTTAATTTAATGAGCAAAAAATGTTAAATTTGTTTCTGATGTGGTAATAAAATAATTAATATTCTGCACATACTGTCAGTAATTTTGCTACGTAAAATCACATTTTGTGCCAAAAAATCCTAAAATATTTCTATTGCTTAAATTTTTTTATGCTTATATATATTTTTGCTCATATATTATTGAATTATTAGGATAGTAACATACTGACAGCGAGAATATATTTTACAAATCTGGATAGCTGTTTTTGTGGTGGTTTTCCAACAAAACGATTGAAACTAATCTCACTGATCTAGAATAAAGATTTACCATTTTTTAAAAATTTGGATGATTTGACTGGATTTTACAGTGTACTTAAAGGAGATAATGTCGCAAAATGATAACGTAAATTGCGTTTAAATGCAAATTCTATGAAACTTCAAATAACTATCAATTTCGTGTTATTTTATGCAAAAAGGCTCAAATCAATGAAAAACTTGCAATTGCCTATTGTGAAAGTTTTGGGATGTCCACATATGATTTTTTTTCAATGCGTTGCGCAAAAAGACGCTAGGTGGCAATGAGCTTACCCAAACAATAATGAAATTATACTAACGCCCAAAAGCATAAGATTGCGCTTAAATTAATTGTAAAATACATGTTCTTTATTAACCACTAATAAGATAAAATTAAATTATTAAAGAAATATTTCTTTTCACTGTTGTGGTTTTTCTTTGTACTCTCACGTTTCTGGTATAAGGGCATTGCATAAAATATAAAGCAGCAAATTTAAAGTGAGTAGATAAACGTGTTTGAAAAAATATACATGAGTTTTAAAAGCACCTAATTTAAATTTTAAAACGCAAGTAATTATATCGCTATTACTTTTATGCTCTAATAATTATTTTAATGCTCTTATTCCTTTTCATTGTTATATGTCCATTAGATTTAAGGATATATTTTCATTTTCTACATACAAGGCATGCTTAATGTAACAAAATTTTCTCTAAGAATGAGGTGATAAAATTGATTTATGTCTTTCTAATATGTCTTCGGAGCTTTTAGGGCGGTATAAAAACCCCATGTAATAAATTTTGGCAATTGCCGTCTTGAAGGATTTATGTTTCTAGCAAATTACTGACAATATTTTTCTTGAATAGGGGAGGAGATTTTATCATTAGATAATAAATTTGATTATAAGGTAATTATTGTATACTAGTGCTGTGATGTACTTGTTAAGTATTGTTTAAGTATTTGTATCAGAAATGTTGCAAATTGAGTAATAATTGTATTCCCACACGCTATGATATTTATTATATTATTATTTTGAAGGATTTTTGTAACATAATTTATTCACTGTATATTGCTTCATATCTTATATCTTCCCTGGTTTCAAAGTCTCCTGGCTGATAAACAGCATTTACAATAACCAATTTCTAATACGGTAAGTAATCTAGTCACATGAGTTTGGGGACAAATTTAGCGAAATATAGCCTATTTGGCTATTTCTTGCGAGTTTTAGAAAATTTCAAAAAAGTTGTAAAGCATTTAAAGTTGTAAAAATTTTATGCGATTGGTCAAGAATTTTCCGAGCCATGTAAGTTTTTCGGATGTTCTCAAAATACTAATACATTCACAACTTAAAATATGTCTTATCATATAATACCACTCTCTCAACCATAATCATCATTTTATACTTACTCTCTTTGGGATGTTTTCACAAAACCTACACAACTCGGGAAATTCTTGACTAAACGCTTAGACTCGCAATCTTCTACAAGCTCACTGAAAGTCGCCAAGTTGGCGATATTTCGCCAAATTTATAGCCATACCATTGCGCTCTGGACCTCACTACAATTACAATTAGTTTTTGTAAATGCTGTTTTCCAGTCAGGATACACTTGAGACAGCAAGAGAGATGGTAATTACAACGAAGTTTTATGTGTATATGCAGGGTGATCATATAATTAAAATATTTCTGTTTAAAGCTCTCTGCAGAAATATTTAACTGACGAAATTATGTAAACTTGGTATAAAAATGTGTGGAAGTGATTTTTATTAGGAAATATTGGTCCAAAAATGTCCGCTTCATCTTAAGATTGTGAGTGCTGAAAATGAATAACTTGCATACAAATTGACTTTAAAATGGACAATTTATAAACTGTAGAGCCGCAAGGAACATTTTGTTAATAGTAAAAATGCAATGACTCTCATAATACTGAAAGTACTTTGCTAGAAAAGGTGCGTAATAAGTAAATAAATATACGATAGCAACTATACTGCTGTACTTGAGAAATTAACTCAGAAAACAATAGAAATTATTGAAACCAACAGAGTTGGGAGCCAGACTAGCGGTCATCAGGGATACTGGCAATAAAATTAAAGGTTTCTAAAATCACGAATTTTACAGATGAAAATTTTAAATTTTAAATATAATATTATAATGTTATTATAAGCTTTCCTTGAAAAAGCCACTGTGTTCTAATGAGAACTTCGTGTTTTACACTTTTTCCACGTACTGCTCAAAATTAAAATTAAAAATAAAATATACATTTTCCAGATACGGTCTTTAATATTTGTGATCGTGAAGAACTAAGTCTTGGCTCTAGAGAACGTCTCCTCATTTCGTCGTAACTATATTTTTTAAAAATTCAATGAATCATTTTATGACTTTGATTTTAAAGCGACGTAATGCTCAGAATTAAAATTAAGTCAAGAAATAATTGTTCTAGGTAGGGTCTTCAAATCATCGTAAAGCATCATAAGCCCTACAAAACTTCAATTTCGTTTGTTGTAACTATTTGTTAATTTTTTGCCTTTAAACTCATCATTTGATAACTTTCAACCAGAAAGTCGCTCTGTCTGTTTATTCCATTTTCTACATTTCTACACGCTCTTCAAAGAGGAGGGGGTATATGGCCAGTCCAGACGCATGACACGATTTAGTTAGTAGGGAGTCAGTGGTAAACAAGATAGAGGCAGTTTCCGCTCGCTTCAAGATCTTTTATTGCATGGAGTAGTACATTTTGCTTGCTCCGATTTTGATCCAATTTTCATGTTGTATTTTCGACAATGGACTCATTTGACCTGCTCGCAATAAATTTGGACTCAATTTTGCTGCTTTGCGATTTTTGCACCAGCGCAAAAAGGGGGAAGGAGCTGTCAGAGGGGGGAATGGGCGTAGAACTTGCTAAAAAACTAATTGTTTCAAAAACTGGTTGGTATGTATTTAGTGACTGCTATCAGGCAAAGCCCGCTAGTTATCTATAAAATATGACTAAGCGCAATACTCCTCCTGTGCATGGAGAAAAGACATTCAAATAAGAAAAAATAATCATAAATTTACAATATCCGATTAAGAGTTTTGATGATACCAAAATATTAAATGTAATATCTTTGTTAATATATCGTGTTGCAACTTCAATTTTTAGCAAATTATGCATCCGTTTTTTATATTACATGAAAAACTTATTTTGCATCGCTATTAAGAAAAATATATGTATAATCACTTTATTTTACTTTTTATTTAAAAAAAAAAACTTTCATGATGAAGTCTTTAATTGGAAAAAGAAAAAAGTAGTTCGGTAGAAAAATTTAATTGAGCATTACATTTCACTATTTTCAAGATATTTAAAGCAAGGTAAATTAAGCTATTTTCATAAACTTTCAGGCTATTATTATTATTTTTTTTGTGTGTGGTAGCGAAAATTGCATAAATAACATCGAGATGAAATTATTTGTTTTATACAATAAAAACGCCTGATGCGGATTTTACAAGACTTTCATACAGACTCAGATTAAATTCTTGTTTACTTTGGTTATTTATATACATTATTACTTAAATTAAAACACAACAAACCCTACTTAATCAATAAGTACAATGCACTGTGTGCGAAGGATAAGAACTTCAACAACGTATATAAGCACAAATAACAACAAGGACGTCGGGTTTGTTGGTTCTCTTGCAGTGACGAAGGGAATCCGACGTATCCTCGAAGCAGATGTATTAAATTTATATGTGCTTATATAGATTGTTCAAGTTCTCCTTAAATCCTACTTAATTTACTTTACATTGGAATTGTCGTCTCTTACGTTCGTCGATTATAATAATATATAGATTATTCAAGTTCTTATTAAACCCTACTTAATTCACTTTACATTGCAATTTTGGTCTCTTACGTTCGTCGATTGTAATATTATATAGATTGTTCAAGTTCTTCTTAAACCCTACTTAATTCACTTTACATTGGAAATGTGGTCTCTTACGTTCGTCGATTATAATATCATATAGATTGTTCAAGTTCTTCTTACATCGTACTTAATTCGTTTTACATTGGAATTGTGGTCTTTTACGTTCGTCGATTATAATATTATATAGATTGTTCAAGTTCTTCTTAAACCCTACTTAATTCACTTTACATTGGAATTGTGGTCTCTTACGTTCGTCGATTATAATATTATATAGATTGCTCAAGTTCTTCTTAAACCCTACTTAAAATTCACTTTGCATTGGAATTGCGTTCGTCGATTATAAAAATAATACTAAATTTCATTCAGTTTGCTCAATATGTTCAAGAGATATCCACAGACGTACAGTTACGTATATATACAAGTATATATATATATAAATAAATATATATATATAAATATATATATATATATATATATATATATAGTGTAAGAATTTTAGTTTGTATACTTTAAATATCTGTGACTAATATTTTATTGAAAGTGGTCTGATGAGTACATGTAAAAATAAAAATAAAATAGACCCAACGTTAGGCTTGAGAATAATTCCTTTATAATTAAAACAGGTACTAAATAGGTATTAAGTACCCCTCTTTTCCTGTTCCACATATGAAGTAAGCAATAGAAAACTGGATCTCATGTTGAGATACCTGGTAATAATATAAGACTGTAACTACGCCCAATAATGAAATTATTGAACATTTTTAATTTTTTTTAATAAATCACATATGTAATATATGTACTAAAGGTACTAAACTCCTTGTTTCCTGCATTAACATACATGGTGTAAGTGCATGAATAGTGTAATAGATGAAAAGATTCAAACTGATAAAACAACAAATGGAACTAGGTCTTTCCTGGTTCCCAAAATTGTGAGAGTATCACACATGAAAAATATATATAATATAGTAAAAGTGATATATATATATAAATATATATATATGTCTTTTTATGTTTTCCTTGCTCATATATATTGTTGTTGTTTCTGATGACTTCTTGTAATCGAATTATAGCCGATACAGGATCAGTGACACAGGGAAGAATGAACAAGACAGTACAAGAGAACAAAGTTCATTACGGACAAGCATCACTGGCGAAGGTCAAAGGGGGTGCAGCTTCACATTGTAGATGAGGACCCAGTAGGCGGAAGACTGACTTTACCTCGATATACAACCATGCTTTACTCGGGATTCGAACCTGAGTTCACCGGACAGCAGCCGACGGCGCTCATATATATATATATATATATATATATATTGAAAACAAAAAGAATATTTGCATCCAGAGATTCTCAGTATGCGTAAATCTATCAAAACCAAAGAGTCATACTTTTGACTCTATCACAATACTTTTCTTTAACATATATATACATTTAATTGTAGAAAAGTAAACAAACATAGGATACGCCTAATACGCCTACAAATTAAATTAGAATTTCATTGAATTTGAAATTATAATAACGTAAATCAGGAACTTTGCAACAAGAAAATGTTCTATCTGCCGCACAGCAAAATTGCGGCAGTTATAATTGCACTGGCAACGGGGAAAAGCTAAGCTATTCGGCGCTGAAGAGCGGTTAAAGAACTCACTCTCCGGTCACCGATGTAAGTTACTGCACAGGCGTAACATGGTCTGTATAAGTATTCGTATGATATGTGAAAACTTCCTTACGATATCCGATAACAGTCCAGGAATTGTATAAATTTTAACACATCACTGTTTCAGTTGTTTGTTTGCTACAAAAGTAGAAGCAAGATATTCTAAGCATGCAACATAATTTTAAAAGTACTTCAAGAACTCAGACTTCAAACTTTTAAGAAAACGTGAAATGAAATTAAGGTAGTTTTCCATTCTTCATAATATTGGAAATCAGGTACAAAACGCTCTCGTGTAGGATGGTTTTAAAAAAGCGCTAGAAGTATCTCTCCCTCCCCCACCTCTCCGTGAAATATTAATTCCGTTACTTTTAGAACTCCGAAAGATGATTTTGGCAATAAACAAAATAAAACGAAACTTCCCGAGGCAGAAAAAGTAATAAATTTATAAATTATAATGGATTTACATTTTAGATTGATTACATTTATGTTAACTTTTGACAATTTTATCTTTACATAGGACTGAAATGGATTTACAGTTGCTTAAACTCTAAACTAAATTTTAAATGACGTCCTCTCTGTAGAACTTAAATTTCAAATTAATTAAACTGGTCAAAACACGAAATAAATATGATAATTTTATTTCGTTATACCAAATACTATATTATGTGATGCATATAGAGTGAAACCCATTTATAACGATAGTCTAGGGACCGGACAATATATCTTTATAGACAGTTTATTGTTATTGTTTTTTCAGAAACCTCTAGAAGCTTAGAAGTCTGAATCCTTTCATACATAGGATCAACTACAGGACAGAAATGAACGGAGACTCATTTTCGATTTCCCTCTCGGCGGCGGAAAAAATAGGTTTCTTCGAAAAGTCTTTCCAGGCTCTCCAAAAGCTTTCCCGATGACACAGAAGTCTAAATCTTTTGACACTGGGACGTTTCCAAAAAATCTTTCCGCATTCTCCAGAAGCTTCCTGCTCCTAGTGACCCAGAAAGCTGACTATTTGAATACTTATAGCATCGATCACGGGATAAAACCTAACGGAGCCGCATTTTCGATTCCCCGTTCCAGGGATGGAGAAAATGCGGATGGTGGTCTAAAATTATTTCCAGACCCTACAGAAGCCCCTTCTCTAGTGACATTTATGTCTGAAACTTTGTATATTTTTAGTATCATCCACAGGATAGTACCTAACTGAGCCAATTTTCGAATAAGACGATTATTTTGAACGCTAAGTGCTATACATTAGTAATAATAATAAAACATTAAAAATGATATAGCTGTTATGACCCCTATCCACAGGAATCATTGGTGTATGATCAGGATACAAGAATGAGTCCAAATTTCAGGATAATTAACACGTTTATTTACGAATCCAGCGTAAACAGGAGCAATATACAGCAAATAGCTTGAGAACTATCTCACAAGATCAGTAAACAACTGACAATTACAATGAAACAGTAATTAAAAGCTCCACTAATTTCCCTAAACAGCCGATACTATTCTCAAAACATTGACGTATTTCATTTCACAAACAGCCGCCACTATTTTCAAAACATCGATGTATGATAATGTAGCTTGTATCATGTCGACTACTCTCTGAGTGATGACTCCTTTTATATACTCTCTGTATTGACTTCCAAAATGGGCTAGTATCTCATAGAATATTCGTTGCATCGAGAAGGCGTTTGAACGTTAAAAAATTCGCCAAAAGTCGACAGATTTGGCGACAAATCACCAAATTTGGAAACCATTAACCGGAAGTCCTGAAATGGCAACCCTATATTCACACCAGAAGAATTTCTGACTGTAAAGTGATTATCCCTTCTGGCTCTCACATGAACTTCTTTTCTTCTTCTCACATGAGCTTCTATTTTTCATGTTCGTAACAGTACAATTTAATTAGTTATTTAGTGTTAGTTTCCCTGTCTATGACATATTTAAATGCTAGTATTTATGTAAAATTGTGCACATATTTATAGCAATAGTAAAAATTCACATTTTGTTTAATTATTTAGTGTAATTATTCTTAAATTATTTAGCATACTTTTTGTTAAATTGTGTTAAAAAGTGGTACATTAGTCCGTCACACTTCTAATACTATAGTAGTCTAATAAGATTTTCTTGAAATGTTTGCCATGGGTATGAAAATATTTTGTTATTGGAGACACAAAATATGCTCATATAATTAACATTGTTAAGATAAGATTTAGATTATTGTTGCTCATATAATTAAGATTGTTCGTAACAACATAAAAACTGTAGTGTGTATGAAATGTATCTTACGTGTTTTCGCAACTCTGATCTTTGATGTAGGTATATTAAGCTCATTACAGACAAGGAAAGCAAGATGTTCTATTTTATGTAATGTAATTCTATTTTAAAATATATAACAGAATTCAGAGTTAAAACCTCGTGAAACTTTCACGAAGCTGTGTATATAAATTTTGAATGTTTTCCATTTGACGGAACTTAAGAAGTACTTTCAAATATGAAACTCTCATAGCTGCAGGAGTTCTAAAAATATATTTCAAGTCTTAAAGTAAAGTTCTAAAATCTTCACGGCGTCTGAGGAATATTTTATTAATAAATTCGAGAAAAGTGAAATTATTTGAACTTATAAGGGGAATAATTCTGAAGTAAATGTATAATTGATTTATCTTTGTTTTTACTCTTTGATATTGAATGCTACATTTGGTTTAAAGTGCCCGAATATAACTGAAACCAGGATACATTTAGGCAGTGCTATTGTACGTAAATTTAGGATATCTAACAGGCCAGACAAAAGATCCAGACTCATAGGCGCCAGTTTACGATAGCCCTGGCCCGGGACGTCATGAAAGTCATAAATAAGGGTGCTTCAATTAAAGGTGTGATCGAGCCAGAAAAGTTATTCGGTGAGATCGAGCAAGCAGGTTGGTTAAAGAATTAATCAATGAGGAAGTGTTTCTGCATCGCCCTGAGGTCAACCAATGAGACACGGTGGACGTTTCTGGACCTCAGGTTAAAAGATATGGCAGCAGGCAGAAAGTTCAACAGAGAGGATTCAACAATTCATTAAGTTACACATACCTTCAGTGATGGGGCAGTCAGCATTCAGATAGAGATATGGGTATCATGGTATTTCAGTCATGAGTCTCTATTGAGAGATAGTCAGTCATTATTGAGATATTTCAGTCATGAGTCTCTGTATCAGGTGTATAGGTGCATAGGTGTATTGGTGCTCTGTATAGGTATCTCTGTGTAGGTGCTTCATAGAAGTGAGGCAATGATCGCCAAAGAGGTTTTCGTGGACAAATAGAGTCAGGTATGTACGGATAGAGAGTGTATTTGAGTACAATGCCAAAAGACAACAATAAAAATCCAACATGTAGTTCAGCTTCTAAAGACAATAACAGAGGTATGTACAAATCTGCTGTTATAAAAGGTCATAATGAATTCAGGTAATTAATATACCTTGTCTTACACACCAGGTCTCCTCCTTAAGTATGTGTGTATACTTATTGCAATTTAATCATAATTATTATGCGTTTAATAAATAGTGTTTATTTTAAAGATAGAATGAAGTTAATTGTGTAGTATACTTCATAATTTTAATTTAGAAACTCGCACAAAGAAATAATGGTGGGTTAAAATGCGGCAACAATGCAATCAATGTAAGGCTATATGGTTTACGGTCAATTTAAGATTGATAACTAAGACAACCTAAATTCACTATTTAATATTTATAAAGGAGCTAACTGGAGGTTAACTCTTTTTTGTGTACCACAATAACGCTTATTAGCCAGAATATAACGCGAAGTTCTTCATTCAATACTTTATATAAAAAATACTCTCGCTATGTTTGAGGACCAATAAAAATATGTTTTATGTAGCTTAGGTATATTATAATCTGCTTCTTTATTTTCAGTATGTCATCTATTTTCCTGTACGGAATGTGGACAGATATAAATCGCGATTGGCTCTAAAAATGCTGTGTATCCAGCAATTTGGATGGGATTGGGCAGATTTTGTGAGAGCCAGAAAACACTTTGTATCTAAGTCATCAAGAAGGGAAAATGTGACCAGGGTTGCCAATTTAGCTATTTTATGGCTGGATCTAGCCTATTTTAAGACATTTACCATAAGAATTCATGTATAGTCAAACATTTAGTCAGTAGCAGTTGCGATTCCGAATTAGCCATTTCTTAGCCATTCATTTGAGCCAAAATCGATAATTTTGATTCTTTATCCTCATACAAAGAATATTTTTAATTTTATTAAATACATACACTATTTTTTATATTTTTATATTTAGAAAAATCTTATATAAAATTTTCTGGAACCATGTTAAAATTTGCTTACACAGAGGGCAATACAAATATTTCGATTTCATGGTAAAAAACGAATTGGAGGTTTATCGTTATCCATAGAGGATAGAACGATTCTATTAGGATTCAGTTATATTTAACATGTTACTCGTATCCTTTTCAAGTGGCACCCATAAAGTAAACAAATTTTTAGTAGTTTGGGTATGTAATGTTTAAATCTCTACCAGGTTTTCCGAAGGTATTTAAGGGGACGGTGGACGTTAAATTTTTTTTATTTATTTATTGACTTAGAAACATGAAAATTTGTATAAATATTTTTCTTAACATTACTATATAAAATACCATTCAATTTTTTTCAATTTTGTTATAATTTTATATATTTTTTTTTAATTTAATTTTTTTTTAACAAAAATTTGAAAATGCTTTTTGCGTGCCATTTGTTCACATTTTTGATTAATTTTACATTATGATCACTCAAAAACACATTATGAACATATTTGGGTATTCATTTTTAAATCCCTTAGAAAGTTAATTTTTTAAACATATTTTTCTGCATTAAAACTTAATTTTCATCATTTAATTGGGTTATTATTCATTTTTAATTACCTTAATAAAGTCCAATTATAAAATGCATATCCAGTTTCATTAAAATGTATGAAAGGTGTCTTCTCACCAAATTTCATGCATCTCAAACAAAAATTAAGATGCATGGAGCATTAAAACCTTTGAAAATTCCGTTTCGAAAGAAGTGCATTTAACCTTTTGCTTACGGGTGGGACAGCGTCCATCCCAAACGAAGAACCCCCCCAAAAAGACAGGTATTTGACATACCCTATCCCAAACAGTTCGACCCCTCTTTGCAGACATTGGCGTCCATGGAAATCGCCGGCAGAAGCATTGCACCTGTTGCAGCAGGTGCTGCACAGGGTGGAACTGTTTGGGATAGGGTATGTCAAATACCTGTCTTTTTGGGGAATACTTCATTTGGGATGGACTCTGTCCCACCCGTAAGCAAAAGACTAAATGTGTAGAACAATGTTATATATTAAAAAAAATACTTTTTTAAGCGGATTTTTACTCATTTCAACGTTCACCGTCCCCTTAAAAGATAAGTTTATTTTGATTCAAAATCTTTTTTAAGATTATAAAGATATTTGAAGTGTTTGACGTTTGAAAAATATAAAGTAGCATCGTTATAATACTGTGCAACATTTTATAATCTGGCATTACTTGAAATATCACATATTATTAATATTTTGCACTGTTTACTTTACTAAGAAATAGGAAATGTAATCGTCACGCCCAATTTTTTCTGCCCTTATATACATAATGTATAAGGAAAGTATTCTGACGGAGTCGAAAATTCAAATTCGACTTTTCGACGGGAGAGCACGTTTCAAGCATCCCTGATCACGAATCAAACATTTTTGAGGTGATGTCTGTGTGTGTATGTGTGTGTGTGTGTGTGTGTGTCAGTGAGTCTGTTGAGGCGATATCTCACGAACGAATGGAGCGATTCGAATGAAATTTAGTACAAAAATCACAATCCGTGAATACTGGAAGCCTATTGCTTTTAAGCGCAATCGAATGTTCAGAACCCCCCCTCCCCCCCTAAATTTTCGAGTGAAATTTTGAAAAAAATCATCAAAAAATCAAAACCTTTAATAAAGTTACGCAAATAGACACTTCTTATGTACTTTTTCCTTAGAAAACGATTGACATAAACTTTAACAAAGCTAGCATGAACCCTTCTCGAGATATTGTACATTTTTCGAATAAATTTATCAAAAAATCCCATAAGTTTAAAAAAAATATTAACTGTTGAGAAACACGTTCACTTTTCATGTATAATATCATGCAATAAATTTTGTGACATCTTTCTCGTGGATCTAGCTCGTTCCATTCATGAGAAAAGATACTTTGAGTAATACTTTTGCATTTGAACGTCAATAGTCATTTATCTGCTATAAGAATAACTTATTTCTCCGTCCATAATGCTTGGCGAGAATTTGGCGACGAATTTGTCGGAATGTCGCCAACTTGGCGACTTTTTTAAATTTTGCCAAATTAACGAAAATCTCGCCAAATGGATAAAAATGACTATAAATCAATGAAAATGACAACTAATCGTCGAAAATTCAATATCTTGGAAAGCATATAAATATCTGCTATAAGAAAAACCTATTACTCTCCTTATATACATAATGTATAAGGAAAGTATTGTGACGGGGTCGAAAATTTGAATTCGAGTTTTCGACGGGAGAGCACGTTTCGAGCATCCCTGATCACGAATCAAACATTTTTGAAGTGATGTCTGTGTGTGTGTGTGTGTGTGTGCGTGCGAAAGTATGTGTGTGTGTGTGTGTCTGTCAGTGAGTCTGTGGAGACGATAACTGACGAACGAATGGACCGATTCGAACCAAATTTGGTACAAAAATCACAATTCGTAAAAACTGGAAGCCTATTGTTTTTATACGCAATCGAATGTTCAGAACCCCTTAAATTTTCGAATAAAATTTTGAAAAATCGTCAAAAAATCAAAACCGCTAATAAAGTTACGCAAATAGACATTTCCTATGTAATTTTTCATTAGAAAACGATTGGCATACATTTTAGAACGCTAACATGAACCGTTCTCAAGATATTGCATATTTTTCAAAAAAATTATCAAAAAGTCATATAAAATGAAAAAAAAAAATTCCTATTGAGAAACATATTCACTTTTCATATGTAATACCATGCGATAAATTGGGTGACATCATTCTCGTGGATCTAGCTCATTCCATTCAAGGAAAAAGATACTTTGAGTAATACGTTTGTAGTTGAACGCCAATAATCATTTGTCTGCTGTAAGAATAACATATTTCTTCGTTCATAACGCTTGGCGAAATTTTGGCGACGAATTTGGCGGAATGTCGCCAACTTGGCGACTTTTTGAAATGTTGCCAAATTAACGAAAATCCCGCCAAATGGATAAAAATGACGCTAAATCAATGAAAATGACGACTAATTGTCGAAAACTCAATATCTTGGAAGGAATATTAGTATCTACTATAAGAAAAACCTATTTTTTTACTGTAAAAGTAGTAAATTCATTACATTATATAAGGAAAGTTATGTGTTGCCTACATCAGATTATTTTTTTGCTGTAAAAGTAGTAAATTCATTGCATTATATAAGGAAAGTCATGTGTTGCCTACATCAGATTTTTTTTCAATCGGAGATATATTTTTATTTATTTTTGGATATTTAAGCAATCCCCATGTGCTATAAATAATGGCTCCATGTAATATTATATAAACTTTGATGGAGCGTAGGGGTTTTTGCTGTCATTATTGTAGAACGAGCTTAAACTGCCAAGCAAAATATAAAATTAATACACATTTAAAGACATTTTTAAAACTATTAAGTTATAAAACTCTACTTAGTTCTCTGTTATGTAGGTATGAAATATTGATAAATGAAAGTTGGGAAATAAAAAGACAGTGGAAAATTTGAACTTTTGTCAAGGGTATGATTTTATATAAATGATATCAAAATTCGAATAGTGAATTCATTCAATAGTGAGTTCATTGACCAGATAACTTTGCCTGAATACTGTATTAATTATTGCTAAGGCTAATAGAGAAAGAGAGTGTATTTTTAGTCAGATGATCGTTACTGAATCTAAACTTTCTAATGAAATTTAGTACAGTTAATCCTATCTAATCATTCGAAGTGGACTGAAAATTAGAAACGTTTTGTAGTGATTACAAATGTCCCAATGACACATAGGATGTGCAATAGGCACAAAGTGTGAACCTATGGAGGCTTTCTGGTTGTGTGAACCTATGATTCCCAAATTCTTTCGATGTCTTTTCCTCAGATATATATTATTGTAGCTTTTCTTCTTATTGTAGTTCCACTTCTTCTTGTAGCTTTTCTTGTAGTGTCTATATTTCTACTCTCTGCTGATGATTTTCATTGCAAAATGTTTTGCTTATTTTTTGAAATATAAAAATCGGATTATAGGGAATGTATTGATTTTTATATTCTTATTTTATATAAAAAATAATAAATAACAAATTTTAATTGGACTAGCAATGTTGATATAAAAAGATATTTATGGAAAGTAAAATTTTGCTCAGGTATTTTATATTTATCTAGGCTCGCTAGGTCACTTTTGTGCTGGTGTTATATACTTACAGTTATAAATCACAATATAACAATATTTGTGTTATATATAATACAGTTATATAACAATATGTATACTTACAGTTTTTCTTTAAATTAAAACCTAAAATTCTAATCAAGCCATTTAGTCATTGAAGTTGGACACGCAATTTTCCTAAAGTGTTCAAAATGAGTTATGGAAGTTTAAAACTGTACTTCTCCGTTAAAATTTTGAATAAAACAGTCTTTTCTGCATAAAATAGTGTGAGAAAAATATTACGTATTCAAATTTATTTTTTTAGCGTAAACGAGCAATCTTTTTGAAAAGATTAATGAATGTTACTCATCATAAAAAAAATCAAAGTTAAATTTTTTTTGCTACTTCCTTTTAGAGACACTTAGATGTCATTCCTGATTTAATTAAAGATATATTTTAAATGAAAATTATATTTTATTTAGACAATGTTTTATTTAGGCAGGGATAACAGAAATGCTATCATATTTCTTCGTTCGAATTCATGCATTGTATTTTATAATTAAAATAAGCGGCACAATGCACAAACTTTTATTAAATCCCAGATTTTCGTCCAAGTACATATGATAAAATATTTTGTATGTTAAAGGAATGCAATATTTTAAAACAAGAACTTTTAAAGAGTCATTCATATATGTCGATCTAATTATATAAATTAATTTCTTTTTTTAATCCCATATATGAAAAAAATAATAATTTTGAAAACTATTTTTGTAAATAATGAAAGGTAAAAGGTAATCACGTAATTTTTTAGGTAATGAAAATAAACACAGCGTAAATAATGTATCGATATTGCAAACCTTCGTCATAAAGAAACAAAATTACATATTAATTAAATGGGATAATGAAAACTTATTGGACTTGCAAGATTATTTAATTTTTTTTATAGTGTATCGAAAGGAAATTAGAGACATTTTAAACGGCCACTTTAATTTATGCCATAATATCATTTCTTAAAGCACTCGCAAATAAAAAATTTGATAAAACATTTCTGAAATTTGAATAGTTTGTTAAAAAGTAAGGCATTTTTGCATTTTTTTAACGATGACCACACTTGATATACACTATTCACTTATACATCGGTCAGCATTGAATCATTTAGCCGTTACATGACGTTGTCCTGGCGCGCCAGTGAAGGCCGAACACACTAGATCCACCACACTGGCCGAACACACTGGAACACAACAACCACCAAGCCCACAGGTGGAATTCGAACCCATAACCCTCCAGCCGAGTGAAAGCGATAAAATGCTTGCCTTGACCGTCCAACCACCGTGTCGGCAGTTTACATTTTAATATTTTGTTTTTAATCATACATTTTTATTTAACATTTTGTTTTCAATATTATTCTTCTTTTAAAAACTAAATCTATTTTAAATATAAAAATAGAGACATACAAAAACTACTTTTTCAACCTTAAAAACGTATATACATTCTTATAAAATATACCATATATATTTCTCATGAACATTATTGATTCCACTAATGTTATAAAAATTGATAATATTTTCTTTAAAAACAAGTGCTTAAACTTTTCGCTTATCGGATTCTTAATAAAATAACAGAGTTGTCAAATACTATAGCAAATTTAGATGTCAAGTCTAACATTTAGCACCACTCCTGTCAAGTATATCTTGTCAGTTGAATTGTGCTGTCACATTCTAAACAAACAATTGAGCAATAATTGGATCGGAACATTTCAGCCGTAATCGAATTAATTTCAAAGAGATCAATCCAACTTAAAGAATATTACCACGTTCCTTTTCTGTCTGAATTATTATATTACTTTTGCAAAAGGTGGAAATATTGCTGGGGGATTTAGTACAAATTGAAAATTTAGATATCTTAATATATTCCCTATGAAAAATTCGTTATGTATTCTTCTTGAATACTGGTCTGTTTTTCCATATTATGTGACGATTTCCCCTCAGAAACTTGAATGCTGATTTATCTGCCCAAACTCTCCCCGTGTTTACGCAATGAAGGGGAATGTCAAATCTGTGGGTCTGAAAGTCCTTCCGATAGGTTGGTGGCAAGGAAGGGAGGTTACAGCGCATGTGAATGTCACCACCATTGGGTTCCGATCTAAATTAGGTGGCAACTTGATCTAAATTGGTCCAAATAGATACCTTACACTTTCGGGTAAATTGGAAGGTCTGGGTCTAAAGAAAGAAAGATCGACCTTTATTAAAGATAAACCTAATGACCTTATTTAATACAAAAATATTTTGTCACACTTAATAAATACAACTACTGATGATATTCTTTGTAATGAAACATACACGTTCTGGAAGGACATTTCCATTAGGGGGAACCATGGATAAAGCTCACAAATGCTTAACTGTTTCGTTTCGTCACTACGTTCTCATTATACGTACAGGATTCCTAGGAAAGTTCTTAAGCACACGAATACCCGAATAATTTTGTAAGGAAAGGTTTATACGTCTGTACGTTACGTCTATCTTCAGTAAAGTGACCTTTTTTTATCTTTAATTCTATCTTTCGACCCAGACCGACTTGATCGAATTTTTAAGGTATGTATTTGGACCAATTTAGATCAAGTTGACATCTAATTGAGATCGAAACCTAGTGCTGGTGACATCCACAGTGACCATACCATCCTTCCCTTGCCACCAATCCTTAGGAAGGACTTTCAGATTTAACGTACCTGTACTCTACGTAACCCTGAGAATGGTTTGGGAAGATCCGGGAATCGAACTAGGGTCCTCCGAGAGTAATCCTTGTACCTCTAGTTCCTAAAGGGCCCCAACGGGGAATATAACAATAAATCTTTGTACTGACCAGCCGACTTTTTACCGTTGAGCTGCTGGGGTGAAATTGCAAGCTCTTATCGTTGATGTGGACTCTGCACAATATTGATTTAGGGTAAACAACATATTTTTTTTATTACCCAGGCCGTCCAGCTCACCCAAAGGGTATGGAGTTGTTACAGAGGACTGTCGGAAAAAACACAGAAATAACAATACACAAACATACAAAGACAATATACATATAAATATAATAAAGACAGAAAGCAACACAATAGAAAACATACAAGGAGAAAAAACACATTGAAAAACAGTTGTGATTGATATAAAAAATGAGGTAATTTCAAGTAATCCCATTGCAAGGAAAATTCGCTTTAAATAATAAAAAAAAACATAAACTTTTAAAACCCCTTTAAATAATAAATTACGATCAAATTAGAGACACCAAAATACTATTAAACGCATAAAAAAACATAAAATATAACAATAGAAAAATTTGCAGAAACAGCCTAAAACCAGAAAAAAAAAATACGTTCATGAAGTAAGTAGTCAATTTGATCTTGATCAATCTTGCAGCAAAGACATCAAATAATTTTCGACAGATGTATTAAGGGGAAATGTCACACAAAATTTGGAACAGTGTAAAATTTTATTGACCATATAGGAATCTTTTCAGAAATGCTTTTGGCAATAAAAACTCAGTTTTTGATATTTTCAATAGAGCGAGGGTTTTTATAAATATTTCCAAGCCATAAGGGTTTATTGATTGAAGAAGGTTTCGAAAAATGAAACATTTTTGTATAAGGATATGAAAAAACATAATGATCCACATCTCCGACGTTAATAGAAAGACAAGGGTAAATAACATTATAAAACTAAATAGAATGCAATAGTTGGGATTATACTGCCATGTAGGAAAACCCATATCTGTAATGACTGCAAGAAAACTTACCATGTACTATAAGTTTGCGAACCTCTGCTGCAACGACCAAATTCAGAATTGTCAAGAAGTCTTCATTCAACGTCTTCAAAATTTCATTTGGGCCACACTAAGCTGCAACGTCTATGTTCAGAGTCATAGATTTCATTTAAAGAAGTGTAATACAAACTTTGAAAACGCCCAATATAAGCGGGTTTTGTGAGAACTATCTCCATCAAAATTTACTAACTCTTGCATATAGACACTGATCATCGTGTACATATCATATATATAATATACTGAATTTAACGTGAATACAAGAAATATTAAAATACATCAGAAATAACACTCAAAAGGCCCATGCTTCACTTGAAAGAGGGTTAAATATATTTCCAAAAGGATAAAGAGAGTTGAATGCAATGTACCAAAAAATGGCCGGGAGGGGTGTGTGTGTGACCCCCTCATCCCGGTTAAAGCAAGCTTTATGTCGCTACAACACTCCCGGAGAGCAGGTACATCGCAGAAAAGGAATATAGAAGTATTAAGGTTTAAGAAGGAAACCAGACATTAAGAAAGACATATACTTATGAAGATGCAAAAATATCCAGTAAGCATGAGATGTAATAAATACTATGCAATCAGTTAGATAGAAATTATGTCGAGATGTAACCCTATCAATCGACACAAACTATACGTGTGTGAAATATGCATGTTAGTATAAATCAGAAGAGCAAATTACTATACTTCTTCATTAAGAAGGCCATACAATATTACACTAGATTCAATCAAGTATTTATCTTTAAAACATATTACCTAAATAACTATGTACAGTATCACACATAAATAGGTATTCAACAGGACACCTAATATCAGGACACCTAACTTTTGACTATTAAACATCTTTTAATAACACTTTCCAACATAGTTGCAACTTTGTTCACGCTATCTGTTAGTACGATAACTGCTGTAAAAATGACTTTATTAAAATAAAATTTTAGTATGTTGTTGATGAGACGGTCTGTGGGAGATATGGGAATGAAAATAAATAATATCACCCAATGAGTTTCCTATTTAACTCGGGTTGAAGAAATGAAATACACTGAACCCTATGGGACATAATTTTTCAAACATTTTTTAAGCGGAGTTAAAATTTAGAAATTGCTTCGAAAATTATAGGAAATATTCAAATTGTAATGTAAAATGGGCAAAAAAATTTCTGTAAAATATGTTCAGCAGTTTTTTAAATAAAAATTGAAATAATAATTACCCCCATATTATATGAAGAGATCACGTGACTCCTTTCAAAGTAAAATATGGCATCCATTTTTTTCCTGTGTAAAAATCGTGATGTTTAGAGACAGTTTACATTTACATTTTTTAAATTTAGTGTTACATCCTTCCTAAAACCGCTTTATTTTTGCATATTATTTATGTATCTAAATTATGTGACAACGCAATTACGATATTTTTTATTTTAAATAATCACTAAACTTTGATTACAACGAAGCCTAATTTCAATAGCATGCAGAATGTAAACAAATCAAGCGATTGTAAAATGAGTTGTATAAGAATTGCTGAATTTTTATCACGTAAAATTATTTAGCTCGGGAGTCTGGAATGTAAGCGATATGAATGGAAGGATTCATTGGCATTACATAGAGATGCAGACGATTTCTAGCGTTGTCATTTTTGATGAAGTTTTAAGTTAAGTATAATAAATTATTGTAGTTATGTGATTATTTAAAAAATATGAGTGCTGAATGTATTGCTTTTGAGAGATATTTAAATAAAATTGCATTTCAGTTGGAAAGTGTTTCATAATCAATGCTTTATGCATGATTTATCTTTCTTGTTATATATGATTTAATTTTCTTTATAAAGGATTATATTAACACTTATATTATTTTATTTATATATTATACTAGGTCTTTTTTGCTTAGAGAATAGGTTATTTTATACTAGATCTTTTTTGTTTGAAAACGATTGAGATACGCTTAAAGTGAGGAAATAGTTAGAAGGGCATGAAGACAAACAGAATGAAATTTTAAGTGCGATCCTATTACGGCTACCTACAAAATTTCATGAAATTTGGAACAGACGTTTTCCCGTGATGACAATACAAGCACTCGAAGATACAGACAGATTTTTAATTTTAATTTATAGATTTTTGTTAACTTTCCATTAACCTTGCTTTCAAGGTAGCAATTGTTGTTAAAATATTACTAAAGATACTTGTAATCATTACAAAACATTTTGCATTTAAAAATTGATTTTGAATGATTAAATTGCATTGCTCACTCCTAATTTTGTTTGATTATGGCGATTAACCATAAAAACATCCATCTGATAAAAATGCTCTCTATTTTGCCATTTAAATGCGAATTATATAGTTAAAAATAATGTAGTTAAAAATGGCGAAGCTAGCATATCATAGAATTCGTCATTCAAATTCTTAAACCTTATCTCTCTTGTCCAGAAACTTTGTGTGGTAATTCAGTCTTCAAATTAGTTCACTCAACCAAAATCCTTAAAATTTTCAATGAATTTCTATTTTTAAAAATTATGTTTGGTAATACTTCAAACTTCCCTCAACCTAAGTCTTTAAAATTTCCAATGCCTTTCTATTTCAAACTTGTCCATAAGAAGAACTTATCAGAGCTTCGTAATTTTATTGGCTTTGAAAGAAGAAAGTACTAAAAGCTCTTAGAAAACATATTTTTCAGTTTTCCCTTGCTATTTTTGGTTCATTTTAAAGTAGTAATTTGTGAAAGAAATTTTGTTTTCAAAATTTGCAAATCCCACATCCAGACATAATTCATCTCACATAAGCACTATTTAAATATCCAAAAGAACTTAAATGTCGGATTTAAAAGAATGGGCGTGGCCTCCTAGTCAGGGAACAGGGCTTATAACTGTTAAATCTATAAAACATAATTTTTTTTCTCCCTTTTTCAGTTAACTAAGCGGTGGAAGATAAAAATAATAAGTTTATTACATTTATTAATTATTTTTAATATGCATTACAATTTCATGTTTTTCAATAAATTTGAGAATTTTTCTGTTTTTGGGTTAAAAAGATCAGAATAAGCAAAGTTTTGACATTAAACTGAATGACTAATTAATATTTTTGAATGGCTAGATTTATCATTAAAATATGAGAAGTTAATGTATATTGCTAAGTGCTGTCCAAAATGACTAAATCTAGCCTCAAATCGTTAAATTGATAATCCAGCTTGTTGTATCACACCGAGAGTAAGATTTTATTACTTTAATTACTAGTTGGGTCCAATTTTTGGATTAGCTATCCTGATAACATACAGGGTGTCCAGTGCTATCGGTGCCCAATGGCTATTTCCTCAACCGTTAGTCACAGAGATATACTTCCAGTTGCAAAAACGTTTTAAATTTTAAAATCTATTATCTTAGAAACAGTTTAAATCAATAAATACATTTCTGAAAGAAATACGAAATATAAATGTTTATATGGTCCCCCGGTCCTACCAATTATATTTAGGAAAATCATCCTCATACAATTTCATGCAAAATTAAAGAAACATCTTCATTTTACGACCAAAATTCACCGAGTTATGAAGTAGTAAACTTTATGACTTAAGTCGCTTTTCTACGCATAAAAATGTCCCGTTAGGCAACCAACCAATCAGGGACTGTATTGACCATTTCTCAGCAAAAAAAGTGCTTCAACTTTAAACAGCTATAAGTCGGTCAATTTTGGTCATAAAAGGATGATTTTTTTTTATTTTGCATAACATTGTATGATGATGATTTTCCTAAATATAACTGGTTGGACCGGGGGACTGCATAAAAATTTACATTTCTTTTAGAAATGCAGTTATTGATTTAAACTTTTCTAAGATAATAAATTTTAAAACATTTTTGCTATTGAAAGTGTATCTCTGTGACCAACGGTTGAGGAAATAGCCATTGGGCACCGATAGCACTGGACACCTAGTATATTTTCATCATATCATCTTGATAGCATATTTGAAATTGTAAATGTATATATAATTTATTTTAAATATGTTACGGTAGACAAAGAAAACGACCTATTTTCGAAATGATTTCAAAATAAATATCTTTAAAACAATCTAACTTTCCAATACTCAGTCCGGAAAGAAAAGTTTTAGTTCACATATTGTCATATCTTACAAGTACAATAAAGTAACAATATAAAGTATACATTTCCTGAAGCGAAAACTTTTTTCAAATCAGATACATATAAATTTTTTACTTTCCTATATATATAGTATAATGTATAGGGAAAGTATTATGACAGAGTCAAAAAATTCACATTCGAGTTTTCGACATTAGAGCAAGTTTCAAGCATCTCTGAACTCGAATCGACCGCTTTTAGGATATGGCTGTGTGTATGTGTGTGTATGTGTGTGTCCGTGTCAGTATATGTGTGTGCGTCTGTACATGCGAGTGTATCCGTATCAGTATGTGTGTGTGTGTCCGTGCCAGTATATGTGCGTGTGTCCGTGCCAGTATGTGTGTGTGTGTCCGTGCCAGCATGTGTTTCTGCATGTCCGTGAAGACGATATCTAAGGAACGAATGGAGCGTTTCGAACGAAATTACGTAAAAGAAAAATCAATCAGTGAATATTTGAAAATTATTGATTTTAAATGCAATTGAATACTCAGAAGACTCCCAATGTTTAGAAATAAATTTTGAAAAACTCATCAAAAAATTAGGGCTTCCAATAATGTTACTTAAATAATCATTTTTAATGTAATTTTTATTAGAAAACGATAGACACAAATTTTAGAATGCTAGCATGAACCAGTCTCAAAATATTGCACTTTTTTCAAATAAATGTATAAAAAATATCGCATAAAATTCAATAAAGTATTAACTATTGCGAAATATGTTCACTTTTCATATGTAATATTATGCGATAAATATGCTTACATCATTCTTGTGGACCTAGTTTGTTCCATTCACGAGAGAAGACACGTTGTGTAAATTTTTGTATTTTAAGACATAATAGCTCTCCTACAGTCATTTATATATAAGAAACGGCCTGTTTTTTATTTGTCTGTAATGCTTGGCGATTAATTTGGCAAACTTGACACCTTATTTAGCAAAATATAGCCAAGTTGGCTATATTTCGTCCCTGATTTATGAAAATATTGTTAAAATTACATAAATGAACCTAAGTTAACGAAAAAAACCCGCCAAATTGATAAATTAAACATTACAATATTTTAAAATATGATTTAAAAAAAGTATTTCTAAAATCGTTGTTAATTTTAAAACAAAGCACTATTTTGAAATTAATTATTCATTTTACTAATTTAACAATTACAACAAAATCTGTTGGTATAAGATAAATAAAGTTTGATGAAATATTATTATGGAAGTAGGAGTTATCAAAATTATTTGCTCTAAAATTACAAAAAAAATATATATACACAAAAAAATATACAAAAGAATCATATTTTTTGCTTTTATTAAGCGCTTAAAACTAAGGGCTCAGGATTGCAGTTAAGTGACTTCTGTTCTGCAACATATATGCAACGCTCCGTTATATTGTAAAAGTTGTTTCACTGTAAAATTTTGTTAACTATGTGTGGGGCAGACCTGGAAATAGGCAGTCGCCACTCGCTAATTAAACAAAGCACTTTGGCGATTAAATAAAACAACTAACCGGACACCACGCTCCCCATGAAAAATGAAAGAGCAGAAATGTGAAGAGCGTTAAACAAACATAACCCCTCTTCCAACAGATAGACACTTTTAAACAGATTTGGTTTTTTTTCTATTTAATATTTTGTCAAATTATTCCATGTTTAGTATGCATTTGAGGTAAAATATTCTGAAGATTTGAATTTTATAAGCATACCAATATCTAAAAATATAGCTTTCTGGACAAGGGTTCTTTTGATCCGCCATTTGCAGGAACGTGTATGTGTTTATGCTGAGACTGTCAAAACACAGGATGATTGAAGGGAAAGATTTGTGCCTAGATTAGCGCGTTGCAGTAGTATTGATGATATTTGGGATAACTTATTTCCCTTATATTATTTAATTACCGCTACGTCATTTTTTGAAAAAGCCTTCAACTTGCAACTGCTTTATTGTAGTAGCTGGCGATCGTGCGCCTCTGGGACGCAAGTCATGAATAACTGTGCAGTTCATGAAGTAGCTGTCAATTGCACACCTCTGTTACGCGCGCAATTCACAGCTAACGGTGCAGTTAATGAAACAGCAGTCGAACACACGCCTCATTTACTAGCGCAAGTTATGGCTAAAGGTGCAGTTCATGAAGTAGTTGTCGATTGCACACCTCTGCTACGCGCGCAATTCACAGCTAACGGTGCAGTTAATGAAACAGCAGTCGAACACACGCCTCATTTACTCAAGGTAAATGGAAGTAAGAGAGGTAGGCCATTCGTTTCTGGCAACCTACTCCTCTCCAGAGTTCTTGGAATTACTGACGTCACTGGTCCCTAGCCGGACCTTTCCGAAGCATGGGAAAATGTGTCGATGTTTTTAACTCTCGCATTCCTAATGATGAAAATAAATCAAAGCGCTCAGCTTTTGGAAATGATATAAATGACCAAATGCAAATTCTGAGTCAAATGTAAACGGATATTACGGAACTCCGAGTCATTTCTAAAACTTCAATACTGCCTTTCCAAAAAGGCATTCTTGTTTCAATAGCAAGCTTAAAAGGACTTTATGATGACATGAAAGAAAATAATATTAAATACGTAATGACAAGTAGAGTCAATCAAGATGCTTTAGAAAATATATTTTCCCAAATGAGAGGTCTTGGACGATTTTATAACCATCCTCTTGCTACTCATTGCAAATCCTGATTTAAAACATTATTGTTTGGGTCTAAGCTTCCTGTGCCAATAAATACAAATGTGGAAAATGACCAAGATGAAATACGAACTGCGATTTTATTTTTCAAATTAGAAGCAAAAGACGATGCAGTCAGCATCACTGCAGATATTGAGCCTCAACATGACATTCATTTCAGTCCTGATGTAAATGAAAAGGAAGCCTTGCGTTTTTTTTTTTTTTTTTGCAGGATATTTGTCATATCGTCACAAAGAAGCGCAGTTAGGAACTGATTCATATCTAGTGGAATCAACATCCGAAAATAACAAAAAATGGATTGAATCTTTATCAAGAGGTGGTTTAATTGTTCCACATGATACCTGGGTAGAAACAGTCACCAAATTATAAGATATTTTTAAACTACACGGAAATTTTATTTCTAATTCAAGAAATATTTTAGAGAACCTCCAACTGAAAATAAAAGAACAATTTCCTGAAATAGCTTTGATGTTGTAAGAACATATACCAGAACCAGAACCTTCTTTCGAATGAGGCACATATATGAACAGATGAAAAGAAACGCCATGAAAAGAAAAGCTGAAAGAATTTCTGGTCATTCACGTGAAGAAATGAGAAATAAGCTAAGCAATGGAGAGAGATCTTTACATTTTAAGGTTTACTCATGACCTAGTAGTTATGAATTGACGGGCTGCGTGTGTTAGGTTTTCATGGTTTTCCTAACATATAACATAAATGTGACGCAGCTTCCCTTAAAAAGTCCTCCATGAAAGCATTCCTCCTTTATAGAATGGTCATTTTTAAAATTATCCTTCTCTCCCATAGGGGAAAATCCGTAACCCAGTCATTTGAACACTGACCTTTGTAACATCAGAATTAGTTGAAAGATCGTGAGATCAAATCTAGTAAAGTCTCTAAAGAGGTATTGGGAGATATACCCCCCCCCCCAGAAGCCTATCGAAAACTATTGAAGTTAGAAGGAAGGATATTAGAAGAAATAGGAAACAACTCATTTCATTATTGCCCCCCCCCCCATTTTTTCTGTCGACGCAATTGATTAAAACCTACTGACTGGTTGTACGTGTTAGTTTTCATTGATTTTCAAACATATAGCGTAAATAAGGCACAATTTCGGTAGATTTTCCTTTATGAAAGGCAGTTTTAAAATCTGGTCACAACTGAACTTATCTAATCAATATCTCGTCCTATCTCTTTACTTTTTTCAATTTTTAAATTTTTTTTAACATGAAGTACCCATATTCAAAAATTGCCTATCGTTATATGAAATTCGGTGCTCATTTAATTTCTTGAATAATTCAATTTTTTGACCATCATGAAATAATAATGATGCATAATTAAAGAAAACAATTGTACTGATCTTTTGTATCGTACAAAATATGATTTTCACATTTGTTCGCATTCGGAGAAATCTTTAAATAATTGGATTTCGTACACATATCAATTTCATTATGAAAAAAAAAAATAATACAAGCATTTTTTTGCCTGAAATCTTTAAGGACGTCACATATTTATTTATTTCTATAATTCTGAAAACTATTTTTGAATTACATTCAGCAAGTCATTCACTGTCTTCTAATTTATTTTATCATGTCAAGTCTACAAGCATGATATTTTAAAGCAGTTCGATAAAAATGGACAGGTTTTGTTGGCTTATTATTCTAGTCTCAGAGAGAATAATAGTGCCTTGTATTTTAGCTAAATCCTCCGATATTTTACTATGCACTTATTAAAGGAAAACTAATAACAATTTTAAAATGCTGAAAATATTTTAGCAGAGTTTAAACAGCTCAATTGCTAATGTCATCGTTAGAGATGCTTAAAAACAACTCTAACAATACAGTCCTAAATAAAATTTACCATCACTAGTTTTATTTAATATTATATTCTTATATATGAATAATGAAATCTAATCTATCATTTAGTCGGTAGAAATTTCAATATACTATATGATGTATATTCAAATTAAGAAAATTGCTACGGTATTCAATGTATTTCTTATGACAGCAACAGGCTACGGACCTGTCTTTGGGACCAGTGACGTCAGTCGCGAAGGGAGGGGAGAATTCCACCTGTTGGCGTACAATCTTTGGCCAACCTTACCTTTCAATAGACCTTGTCATTTACTAGCGCAAGTTATGGCTAAAGGTGCAGTTCATGAAGTGGCTGTCTATCGCACGCCTCAGCGAAGCACGCAAGTTGCGGTTAACTGTGCAGTTCATGAAGTAACTGTCAGTCGCACACTTCAGCTACGTGCACAATTCACAGCTAATGGTGCAGTTCATAAAGTAGCTGTCGATCGCACGCCTCCGCTACGCGCTCAAGTCACGGCTTACGGTTCAGTTGATGAAGTAGCTGTTTAACGCGTACCTCAACTACACGCGCAAGTCACGACTAATGGTTCAGTTCATGCAGTAGCTGTCGATCGCACGTCTCAGCTACCTGCGCAAGTTATGACTAACAGTGCAGTTCATTGAGTAGCTGCTAATAGCATATCCGACCTCTATGCCGGCAGATGGATGCTGTGCATACGACTGCTGTGTACAAAATAAATCTCCTTTTATTAGCGGGCGAATGCAATCTACATACGACACATGCAATAATGACAATTCACGGCATGTAATAGCGATATACATGCTGCTCGGGCACATCCGCGTAGTGTTGAAATAGCTAATAATCACATACCCGCACACTACGCGGCTTCAAAGCCAACAGATAAAGCCGTTTAATATAAACCCTAGAACAATCGATCCGAGTAGGGAATCCACGAAATAATTAGCTTTTATTAGCGGAATTGTCTTAAGTCCGCTGCGAGGGTGCAGCATGTAATCCACGTACGTTACCTGCAATAACTACTAAATTACCAAATGTACTTTTACTCTTAAGGTCGTAGCTTGTTTTATTCCGCAGTTCTTTAGAATTTTATTTCGTGATTTTATGGAGCTTTTTGGAATTTTATTTGGTTGTTTAAATTAAGTTATTTTTCTCTTCTGTTTATATAAAGTATTTTGAAAACAAAACTAACCTTTTTTCTAGCAATCATTATATATATATATATATATATATATATAAAAATCAATATATAAACATAGATAAGGTAAAAGAATAACACAATAAATTAAATTAAGGTGTGCTTACGGGGTATTAGCAATGTCAAGAGGGATTGCGACTCTTTATCGTGGTTGAAGCATGCTTTAAATCCCGGGAAACACTCCCAGAAACGATTAATTGCCCGAAGCAGCACCCATCCGTGTGTACGAGAAAACAGAATCCAGCATGGAATACAAAAGACCATAAAACCAAAAGGAAAGTCGAAAGTCACAAAGAAGCCTATACCACAATAGACACATCGTCTAGTGAAAATGCAATTTAGTAAAATGAGAAAATTAGTACGTATCTTGTATATATGTATCACCAGATTTCTATTTCATAGATACATTAAAGATTTCACGGTTGCCGTGAAGGAATTGTTGCTATTTGATTTTGATTTGATTTTATATAGCGAGTTTGTTTAGAGCTGCAACAGCGTCTATACTCATTTCAGTTTCTGTATAACTTTCCTAGATTGTGATCTTTTGAATGATATACATATATATATATACAAAAATCCGTGATAAAGTGGTCACTATACTTAAACTGTCTGCTGGCTATTGGTTACTAAGTAAAAATTTGAATTTTCAGGTTTAGTGTGGGGGCAAAATAGTGCACTGTATCGTTGCTAAATTAGAATAAAATATGTCTAACATGAAACTTCTGTAGGCTAGAAGCCGTTTCACTATAATATTTGGATCGAACGTGATATTTATATCAAGTCAAATGGAGCCTTAATTCTCATGTATCTTAAAAATCTTAGGTTTATCTTCTCCATTTAAGCTCTTGATCGCTTACTCGCCGAAATCAGTTACAGTTAAAATTTTATTTTTTAATTTTCTAGTCTATTACCAAACATTTAGGCGAAAACTATAACTATTATGAGGGTAAAAATTCTATTATAGTTTTCATTAATGAACTTATTTACACATTCACAGAGGAATTCCTCTTTTATACAAACGAACTCATTTATAATAGACATTCATGAATATAGTCTCTAGAAAGTCATTAAGTAATTACCAAGCAAATATTTTGAATTTTGAATTTCTGTGGTTTCCACATCAAGAAATTTAAAAGAAATTAGTGTCCCAGATCATCCATTTAGAATTAATTATAAATAATAATAATTCATTTTTTGTTGTCATGAATTATTTTAAAAACCAGATCTCATTCGAGCTGTGATTGAAAAAAAGATTATTACGTAAAATCCAAAAAACAATTTAAATAATTATTTTTAAATGTTCTCATAATTGGGAATATTGGCAGGTAAAGTTTAAATATTGACGCATAAAGCATTTAATCAGTACAAGTAACACATACCTGAAGGTAACTCCATTCTATTAATTACCTTTATGGAAATTCAATATTTTCACTATTGTTACCTGATCAACAGTGCACTATTTTATTACAAGCTAAGAAAACGAAATTAACGAGTTTCAGAATTGCATTTCCACATGAAAAGATTGTGCGCAAAACTCTTCATTAACTTTAAGAAACCCTTATTTAGGACTATCGTGGATGATAATTGGGTTTCCTCCTCTATTTGTTCTTCTGATGAAAGAAGTTATTGTTTTCTCAGTAGGACTCAACGAAGAGGAATCTCATTCTAAAGCTGCTGAAAATGAAATGCAATCAGATGAAGATGTAGTGGCGTATGTTGCAAAAAAAGTCAGTTGTTTGGTTTTAGGGAAAGCTAAGTTCTTCGGTCTAAGTAACCTTATACCAAAAACTTCCCGAATTGCAAACACATGCATTTTACCCACAGGGGGCTTCATCTGAAAGTCCCCTGCATATAACTAGCTTTTAAATCCACAGGATATCTTTCTGGCTTTTAAATCCACAGGATCTCTTTCTGGCTTTTAAATCCACAGGATCTCTTTCTGGATTTTAAATCCACAGGAGCTCTTTCCGGATTTTAAATCCACAGGAGCTCTTTCCGGATTTTAAATCCACAGGATCTCTTTCCGGCTTTTAAATTCACAGGATCTCTTTCCGGCTTTTAAATTCACAGGATCTCTTTCTGGCTTTTAAATCCACGGGAATAAGAATTGTATCTCGGAAGCGAGTGGAATATTTTATTTATGCATACAGTCAGTGTATGTATGTGTTCACATGTCATGCCATGCCATGTCATGTTTATAGTGGTTTCGAATTCCCTTTAAATTGAAGTTTTCGGTAAAGCAGCTCTCGAATGAAGAGCTAGCTACACAGCACCGAAATAACCCATTACAATCTAATACTAACTCTTCAGTTGCAATTATTGACTTACTACCTGTTAAAAGAAGCTATTCTGTTTCTTACAGGATATCTAAATTCCCTCTCTGTTACAAGACAGCAAAATTTCCTCTCATTTACAGTACATCTGGGTGCATATTTGCACAGCGTAAACTGAGGAAGAGTAAATTAAGTCCTTCATAGGCTTCATAATATTTCAAGTATTGCTTGTTAAAGTATTGCTTTAGTTTGTAAAGAAACTTGCTGTCTCAGATGAGGCTTAAACCACGGATCTTCGTACTGGGAAGCCGATGCTCTCGCAATTGAGCAACTGGGACGGAATTTGTAAACTCTTATTGGTGTGAACTCTGCATTTCCTCACTCTAATGTCAGATAAACGTAAAACTTGACAATCTGACTGACCTGTTCATATTATTTAAACCCCAGGTTAGCCTCCTGAAATTATTTTTATCCAAGTTAGCCATCTTGCGTCCTACATGGTTGTAAGTTTCTTGATTTTGAAATATGTATCCAATATGCTAGAGTCAACCGAATCCGTACTAAATGCAATAGGGTCTCCAATCTCTATATTAATAGAGATAAGTTAAATAGATGCACCTAATTTATCAACAGTGCGAAGCTGTTGCTAAATGATATAAGTTTTTCTTTAACGAGTTTTATGCAATATTTTAAATAATAGCTTGGATAGGAAATCTGAAGAAGATACATTTGTTCTTAGTTTTGGATAATGAATGTGAGGTAGTAAATACCATGGTAAATGATTGTATGAGAATGTCGAGTGGAGACTCAAACTTCGGATATTTTTGTATATATTATGCATTTATTTTTGTATATCATTATCATTAGAATATATTCTGGCACTAAAATGCATTCACTTAAGTATATTGACACAGGTATTATTTAGGATAATGCATATGTACTGTTAAATTAAAAAATTAGCGAATAGCTCTGCTATTCGTTATAGATTGATGTAAAATATCACTCCTGTAGCATATTTTGAATGGAAAAGAGATTACTGTGTGTTGTGTGTGACAATGGTACAAGGTACCCAAGGAAAGGTTTTCATGTATTTTGGTTTTTGAAAAAAATTTACTCGCATTACATCAACAACCTAACATGACAAGTTTATGCATATTCAGAACGTTCTGTAAAATCTCTGGGAAATGTAACGTGTAAAGTTCTTAGCCAATCTACAAAATTCGTGAAAAACTCGTTATCAGTCATCAAATTGTCGATATATCCCCAAATTCAGAACCATATTTACCGAATTTATTGCCAAGGTCAACCGACTTGGACTTTCAAATTATAACAATGGTTTTCAGTTACATATTTAAAATACTATGTTGCTTTCATCATAAACTTCAGTTTCATCCCTGTCGCATTTCTTTCATGATTGACTCCGTACCCCGCGCACTAAGATGCCATCAAAATTTTTTGAGTGGGAAACTGCACTCGATTTCTGCAAGTATTATATTTCGGAATTAAGTCTACTTGCATTTAATCAGTATCAGGAGACAAAAATTAATTCATCTGTGAATGTCTCACTGTCCGGGGATCAAACCACGTATTCTCGAACTGGCCAACCGATGCTCTAATCATTGAGTTACTGGGACAAAACTCCACGTTCTTCTTGTCGAAGTCGACCATATAAACTCCTTCCACTGACGTTAGATTGTAATGTAATAATTACGACGACCCTTTCGCATTCTCTGCTTTTTTTTCTTCCAGGTTAGTATCTTTGAGGCCGAAATGTTGAAATTCACAGGGTGACCGTAATTCACAGGGTCTACTGAAAATTTGCAACTGGGTCTTTTTCAAACTACCATTCAGACAACTATTCAGACTACTATTTTAGATTACCATTCAGACAATCATTCAGACTAAGATTTCAGACTACCATTTCAGACTACCATTTCAGACTACCATTCAGACTACCATTTAAGACTACCATTCAGACTACCATTTTAGACTACCATTTTAAACTACCATTTCAGACTATCATTCAAACTACCATTTAAGACTACCATTTCAGACTACCATTCAGACTACCATTTAAGACGACCATTCAGACTACCATTTTAGACTACCATTTCAGACTACCATTTCAGACTACCATTCAAACTACCATTTAAGACTAATATTTTAGACTACCATTTCAGACTACCATTTCAGACTACCATTCAGACTACCATTCTAGACCACCATTTCAAACTACCATCAGACTACCACTCAGACTACCATTTTAGACTACCATTTAAGACAACCATTCAGACAACCATTTCAGACTAGCATTCCAAACTACCATTCAGACCACCTAGACTTCATTGATTGCAGTTAACCTGCGGGGTTAATTCATTCGGACACCATTGTAAAGGCATCACTGTATCAGACTGACACAGAACCGCAGATCTTGAAACCGGCCTACTTAAACCATTGAGTTACTGAAACAAGATTCCAGTTTCTTCTAATAGAAGTAGACCATATATTTTCTATGAATTTTCGTTCTGAATTTATGCATTTAAAATTGTATACATTTTTTGTACAATTTTTGTGCGAAGTTGGTAACAGTTCAGTTGCTATATTGCATGCGTTCGATTGTTGATTAATATACAATTATGTCAAACATTCACTTCTTATACCATTTACAGTTCATAGTGTAGTTGAAACTATCATTTATCTGAATAGAGACCCGCTAATAATTTTCGCGTAATCGAGCTCTATACACGCAAATGCAGAGCGTGCATTCACTCTTGGAATGTGTCCATACCTCACAGACATAAGTGCATATATAGAGACGATCATATTTCCGAAAGTGTCTGAAATACGTTCAGGAGATTTAAAAATGGCTTTTTACTTTCCTTATATACATTGTATAATGTATAAGGAAAGTATTGTAACGGGGACGAAAATTTGAATTCGAGTTTTCGACGGGAGAGCACGTTTCAATCATCCTTAATTGCGAATCGAACATTTTTGAGGCGATGTCTGGGTGTGTGTCAGTGAGTCTGTGGAGACGATATCTCACGCACGAATAGGGCGATTCGATGGAAATTTGGTACAAAAATTACAATCCGTGAATACTGGAAGCCTATTAAACACAATCGAATGTTCAGACCCCCCTAAATTTTCGAGTGAAATTTAAAAAAAAAATCATCAAAAAATCAAAATCTTTAATAAAGCTACACAAGTAGACATTTCCTATGTAATATTTCCTTAGAAACGATTAACAAACTTTAGAGCGTTAGCATCAACCATTCTCGAGATGTTGCACATTTTTCAAATACATTTATCAAAAAATCCCATAAATTAAAAAAAAAACATGTTCACTTTTCATATGTAATATTATGCGATAAATATGGTGAAATCATTCTCGTGGATCTAGATCTTTCCATTCATGAGAAAAGCTACTTTGAGTAATACTTTTGTATTTGAACGTCAATAGTCATTTATCTGCTATAAAGAATAACTTATTTCTCCGTTCATAACGCTTGACCAGATTTTGGCGACGAATTCACGAAAATTCAATATCTTGGAAAGAGTATAAGTATCTGCTATAAAAATAACCTATTTTTTTACTGTAAAAGTTGTAAATTAATTGCATTATATAAGGAAAGTCATGTGTTGCTCACATCATATTTTTTATTACAAATCCTTGAATTAAAAATATTTTCGAAAAAACAATTGCTTTATAAGAGGTAAAAATAAAATGGCAAAAACATTCTTTAATTTAAATTTGCTATTTATTTGCATTCCATTAATGTCGAAAATCAAATCATTCTCTGTAATTCACTAATCTAGCACACCAGTGTATAACAATCCAAGGAAATGAAATTAACGAGTTCCGAGATTACATTTCCACATGAAAAGATTCTGAGCAACTCTTCCGTTCACTCTTCGAACCCCTTATTTCGGGTTATCGTCCTTGATAATTGGGTTTATTAAACTATTTGCAGCTTTGATAAAATAAATAATTGTTTTTTGAGTACGTTAGGAAGATATTATGCAAGTAATAATACACTTTTAAATCTCAATCTAAAAGGAAAATTTAATATTGCTTGGTTTATTATGCCTATTGTGGACAGACAGACATATCCTTTGTAAAGAGCCTTGCTGTCTTAGCCGGATATACTATTTGTACCAGCCAGCCAATACTCTTGCATTTGAATTACAGAGTGAAATTGCAAGCTCTTATCTATGAAGTGGACTCTGCATTTTCCTCTTTCTAATGTCAGATTCGCGTGTGTCTGATATAGATGTCTTCTATCATGAATGAAACGAACTAGATCTATGAGAATGATGTTACTAAATTTGTCTACAATATTGCGTATGGAATACCAGAATATGCAGCGATACTTATTTTTTTTAATTATATGTCATTTTTTTGATAAATTTATTCGAAAAGTGTTCAATATCTGGAGAACGGTTTATGCTAGCGTTCTAAAAAGTGTGTCATTCGTTTTGTAATAAAAAAAAATTACGTATGAAATGATTATTTTGCATTATTAAATGTCATGATGTTTATTATGATTTTTTTTTGTTTCTCTTTTTTCCAGAAAGTTATTCGAAAATTAGGGGTAGAGTGGTCTCCTGAACGTTCGATCGCTTTTAAAATTAATAATGTTCCAATATTCACCGATCGTAATAATTTTACCAAATTTTGTGTAAAACGCTCTATTTGTTTAAGAGATGCAACCACAGACTCACGGATACACATGCATACAAACATGCACACATTCATCGTCTACCTTTCTGGTAGGTCGGACCGTCTGGGTCTCAACAACAACACTCATCGTCTCAAAAGCGTTCAATTCGTGTTCAAAGGTGTCTCAAACGTATTCTTTCGTCGAAAACGGGATATTGAATTTTCGATCCATTCACAATACTTTATATATTATACTGTGCATGTAGGGAGAGTAAAAATGCAAGAATTAGCATCTATTACTGATATGATTGTTCTAATATGAACGAATTTTCATCAAATTGCTAATAAGCGCATTAGAAGCAGCAAACGCATTTAATCAAATATTTCTTTTAACTCAAAGTAGAATATAATTTCCATTCTATTAATTTATTTCACAGGAATTCCAGTCTCTCTTTGCAAGTCACTAATCTAGTACATCGGTTTATCGCAATTGCAGAAAACTGCATTAGCGAGTTTCGGAATTTTATTTCCTCTTGAAGAGATTATGCCCAACCCTTTTGTGCAGTTCCCCAACTGTGCAGTTCATGAAGTAACTGTCAGTCGCACACTTCAGCTACGTGCACAATTCACAGCTAATGGTGCAGTTCATAAAGTAGCTGTCGATCGCACGCCTCCGCTACGCGCTCAAGTCACGGCTTAGGGCTCTGTTGATGAAGTAGCTGTCTAACGCATACCTCAACTACACGCGCAAGTCACGACTAATGGTTCAGTTCATGCAGTAGCTGTCGATCGCACGTCTCAGCTACGTACGCAAGTTATGACTAACAGTACAGTTCATTGAGTAGCTGCTAATAGCATATCCGACCGCTATGCGGGCAGATGGATGCTGTGTATACGACTGCTGTGTACAAAATAAATCTCCTTTTATTAGCGGGTGAATGCAATCTGCATACGATATATGCAATAATGACAATTCACGGCATGTAATAGCGATATACATGCTGCTCGGGCACATCCGCGTAGTGTTGAAATAGCTAATAATCACATACCCGCACACTACGCGGCTTCAAAGCCAACAGATAAACCCGTTTAATATAAACCCTAGAACAATCGATCCGAGTAGGGAATCCACGAAATAATTAGCTTTTATTAGCGGATTTGTCTTAAGTCCGCTGCGAGGGTGCAGCATGTAATCCACGTACGTTACCTGCAATAACTACTAAATTACCAAATGTACTTTTACTCTTAAGGTCGTAGCTTGTTTTATTCCGCAGTTCTTCAGAATTTTATTTCGTGATGATTTTATGGAGCTTTTTGGAATTTTATTTGGTTGTTTAAATTAAGTTATTTTTCTCTTCTGTTTATATAAAGTATTTTGAAAACAAAACTAACTTTTTTTTTCTAGCAATCATTATATATATATATATATATATATATATATATATATATATATATATATATATATATATATATATATATATATATATATATATATATATATATATAATCAATATATAAACATAGATAAGGTAAAAGAATAACACAATAAATTAAATTAAGGTGTGCTTACGGGGTATTAGCAATGTCAAGAGGGATTGTGACTCTTTATCCTGGTTGAAGCATGCTTTAAATCCCGGGGAACACTCCCAGAAACGACTAATTGCCCGAAGCAGCACCCATCCGTGTGTACGAGAAAACAGAATCCAGCATGGAATACAAAAGACCATAAAACCAAAAGGAAAGTCGAAAGTCACAAAGAAGCCTATACCACAATAGACATATCGTCTAGTGAAAATGCAATTTAGTAAAATGAGAAAATTAGTACGTATCTTGTATATATGTATCACCAGATTTCTATTTCATAGATACATTAAAGATTTCACGGTTGCCGTGAAGGAATTGTTGCTATTTGATTTTGATTTGATTTTATATAGCGAGTTTGTTTAGAGCTGCAACAGCGTCTATACTCATTTCAGTTTCTGTATAACTTTCCTAGATTGTGATCTTTTGAATAATATACATATATATATATATACAAAAATCCGTGATAAAGTGGTCACTATACTTAAACTGTCTGCTGGCTATTGGTTACTAAGTAAAAATTTGAATTTTCAGGTTTAGTGTGGGGGCAAAATAGTGCATTGTATCATTGCTAAATTAGAATAAAATATGTCTAACATGAAACTTCTGTAGGCTAGAAGCCGTTTCACTATAATATTTGGATCGAACGTGATATTTATATCAAGTCAAATGGAGCCTTAATTCTCATGTATCTTAAAAATCTTAGGTTTATCTTCTCCATTTAAGCTCTTGATCGCTTACTCGCCGAAATCAGTTACAGTTAAAATTTTATTTTTTAATTTTCTAGTCTATTACCAAACATTTAGGCGAAAACTATAACTATTATGAGGGTAAAAATTCTATTATAGTTTTCATTAATGAACTTATTTACACATTTACAGAGGAATTCCTCTTTTATACAAACGAACTCATTTATAATAGACATTCATGAATATAATCTCTAGAAAGTCATTAAGTAATTACCAAGAAAATATTTTGAATTTCTGTGGTTTCGACATCAAGAAATTTAAAAGAAATTAGTGTCCCAGATCATCCATTTAGAATTAATGTATAAATAATAATAATTCATTTTTGGCTGTCATAAATTATTTTAAAAATCAGATCTCACTCAAGCTGTGATTGAAAAAAAGATTATTACGTAAAATCCAAAAAACAATTTAAATAATTATTTTTAAATGTTCTCATAATTGGGAATATTGGCAGGTAAAGTTTAAATATTGACGCATAAAGCATTTAATCAGTACAAGTAACACATACCTGAAGGTAACTCCATTCTATTAATTACCTTTATGGAAATTCAATATTTTCACTATTGTTACCTGATCAACAGTGCACTATTTTATTAGAAGCTAAGAAAACGAAATTAACGAGTTTCAGAATTGCATTTCCACATGAAAAGATTGTGCGCAAAACTCTTCATTAACTTTAAGAAACCCTTATTTAGGACTATCGTGGATGATAATTGGGTTTCCTCCTCTATTTGTTCTTCTGATGAAAGAAGTTATTGTTTTCTCAGTAGGACTCAACGAAGAGGAATCTCATTCTAAAGCTGCTGAAAATGAAATGCAATCAGATGAAGATGTAGTGGCGTATGTTGCAAAAAAAAGTCAGTTGTTTGGTTTTAGGGAACGCTAAGTTCCTCGGGCTAAGTAACCTTATACCAAAAACTTCCCGAATTGCAAACACATGCATTTTACCCACAGGGGGCTTCATCTGAAAGTCCCCTGCATATAACTAGCTTTTAAATCCACAGGATCTCTTTCTGGCTTTTAAATCCACAGGATCTCTTTCTGGCTTTTAAATCCACAGGATCTCTTTCTGGATTTTAAATCCACAGGAGCTCTTTCCGGATTTTAAATCCACAGGAGCTCTTTCCGGATTTTAAATCCACAGGAGCTCTTTCTGGATTTTAAATCCACAGGAGCTCTTTCTGGATTTTAAATCCACAGGATCTCTTTCCGGTTTTTAAATTCACAGGATCTCTTTCTGGCTTTTAAATCCACGGGAATAAGAATTGTATCTCGGAAGCGAGTGGAATGATTTATTTATGCATACAGTCAGTGTATGTATGTGTTCACATGTCATGCCATGTCATGTTTATAGTGGTTTCGAATTCCCTTTAAATTGAAGTTTTCGGTAAAGCAGCTCTCGAATGAAGAGCTAGCTACACAGCACCGAAATAACCCATTACAATCTAATACTAACTCTTCAGTTGCAATTATTAACTTACTACCTTTTAAAAGAAGCTATTCTGTTTCTTACAGGATATCTAAATTCCCTCTCTGTTACAAGACAGCAAAATTTCCTCTCATTTACAGTACATCTGGGTGCATATTTGCACAGCGTAAACTGAGGAAGAGTAAATTAAGTCCTTCATAGGCTTCATAATATTTCAAGTATTGCTTGTTAAAGTATTGCTTTAGTTTGTAAAGAAACTTGCTGTCTCAGATGAGGCTTAAACCACGGATCTTCGTACTGGGAAGCCGATGCTCTCGCAATTGAGCAACTGGGACGGAATTTGTAAACTCTTATTGGTGTGAACTCTGCATTTCCTTACTCTAATGTCAGATAAACGTAAAACTTGACAATCTGACTGACCTGTTCATATTATTTAAACCCCAAGTTAGCTTCCTGAAATTATTTTCATCCAAGTTAGCCATCTTGCGTCCTACATGGTTGTTAGTTTCTTGAATTTGAAATATGTATCCAATATGCTAGAGTCAACCGAATCCGTACTAAATGCAATAGGGTCTCCAATCTCTATATTAATAGAGATAAGTTAAATAGATGCACCTAATTTATCAACAGTGCGAAGCTGTTGCTAAATGATATAAGTTTTTCTTTAACGAGTTTTATGCAATATTTTAAATAATAGCTTGGATAGGAAATCTGAAGAAGATACATTTGTTCTTAGTTTTGGATAATGAATGTGAGGTAGTAAATACCATGGTAAATGATTGTATGAGAATGTCGAGTGGAGACTCAAACTTCGGATATTTTTGTATATATTATGCATTTATTTTTGTATATCATTATCATTAGAATATATTCTGGCACTAAAATGCATTCACTTAAGTATATTGACACAGGTATTATTTAGGATAATGCATATGTACTGTTAAATTAAAAAATTAGCGAATAGCTCTGCTATTCGTTATAGATTGATGTAAAATATCACTCCTGTAGCATATTTTGAATGGAAAAGAGATTACTGTGTGTTGTGTGTGACAATGGTACAAGGTACCCAAGGAAAGGTTTTCATGTATTTTGGTTTTTGAAAAAAATTTACTCGCATTACATCAACAACCTAACATGACAAGTTTATGCATATTCAGAACGTTCTGTAAAATCTCTGGGAAATGTAACGTGTAAAGTTCTTAGCCAATCTACAAAATTCGTGAAAAACTCGTTATCAGTCATCAAATTGTCGATATATCCCCAAATTCAGAACCATATTTACCGAATTTATTGCCAAGGTCAACCGACTTGGACTTTCAAATTATAACAATGGTTTTCAGTTACATATTTAAAATACTATGTTGCTTTCATCATAAACTTCAGTTTCATCCCTGTCGCATTTCTTTCATGATTGACTCCGTACCCCGCGCACTAAGATGCCATCAAAATTTTTTGAGTGGGAAACTGCACTCGATTTCTGCACGTATTATATTTCGGAATTAAGTCTACTTGCATTTAATCAGTATCAGGAGACAAAAATTAATTCATCTGTGAATGTCTCACTGTCCGGGGATCAAACCACGTATTCTCGAACTGGCCAGCCGATGCTCTAATCATTGAGTTACTGGGACAAAACTCCACGTTCTTCTTGTCGAAGTCGACCATATAAACTCCTTCCACTGACGTTAGATTGTAATGTAATAATTACGACGACCCTTTCGCATTCTCTGCTTTTTTTTCTTCCAGGTTAGTATCTTTGAGGCCGAAATGTTGAAATTCACAGGGTGACCGTAATTCACAGGGTCTACTGAAAATTTGCAACTGGGTCTTTTTCAAACTACCATTCAGACAACTATTCAGACTACTATTTTAGATTACCATTCAGACAATCATTCAGACTAAGATTTCAGACTACCATTTCAGACTACCATTTCAGACTACCATTCAGACTACCATTTAAGACTACCATTCAGACTACCATTTTAGACTACCATTTTAAACTACCATTTCAGACTATCATTCAAACTACCATTTAAGACTACCATTTCAGACTACCATTCAGACTACCATTTAAGACGACCATTCAGACTACCATTTTAGACTACCATTTCAGACTACCATTTCAGACTACCATTCAAACTACCATTTAAGACTAATATTTTAGACTACCATTTCAGACTACCATTTCAGACTACCATTCAGACTACCATTCTAGACCACCATTTCAAACTACCATCAGACTACCACTCAGACTACCATTTTAGACTACCATTTAAGACAACCATTCAGACAACCATTTCAGACTAGCATTCCAAACTACCATTCAGACCACCTAGACTTCATTGATTGCAGTTAACCTGCGGGGTTAATTCATTCGGACACCATTGTAAAGGCATCACTGTATCAGACTGACACAGAACCGCAGATCTTGAAACCGGCCTACTTAAACCATTGAGTTACTGAAACAAGATTCCAGTTTCTTCTAATAGAAGTAGACCATATATTTTCTATGAATTTTCGTTCTGAATTTATTCATTTAAAATTGTATACATTTTTTGTACAATTTTTGTGCGAAGTTGGTAACAGTTCAGTTGCTATATTGCATGCGTTCGATTGTTGATTAATATACAATTATGTCAAACATTCACTTCTTATACCATTTACAGTTCATAGTGTAGTTGAAACTATCATTTATCTGAATAGAGACCCGCTAATAATTTTCGCGTAATCGAGCTCTATACACGCAAATGCAGAGCGTGCATTCACTCTTGGAATGTGTTCATACCTCACAGACATAAGTGCATATATAGAGACGATCATATTTCCGAAAGTGTCTGAAATACGTTCAGGAGATTTAAAAATGGCTTTTTACTTTCCTTATATACATTGTATAATGTATAAGGAAAGTATTGTAACGGGGACGAAAATTTGAATTCGAGTTTTCGACGGGAGAGCACGTTTCAATCATCCTTAATTGCGAATCGAACATTTTTGAGGCGATGTCTGGGTGTGTGTCAGTGAGTCTGTGGAGACGATATCTCACGCACGAATAGGGCGATTCGATGGAAATTTGGTACAAAAATTACAATCCGTGAATACTGGAAGCCTATTAAACACAATCGAATGTTCAGACCCCCCTAAATTTTCGAGTGAAATTTAAAAAAAAAATCATCAAAAAATCAAAATCTTTAATAAAGCTACACAAGTAGACATTTCCTATGTAATATTTCCTTAGAAACGATTAACAAACTTTAGAGCGTTAGCATCAACCATTCTCGAGATGTTGCACATTTTTCAAATACATTTATCAAAAAATCCCATAAATTAAAAAAAAAACATGTTCACTTTTCATATGTAATATTATGCGATAAATATGGTGAAATCATTCTCGTGGATCTAGATCTTTCCATTCATGAGAAAAGCTACTTTGAGTAATACTTTTGTATTTGAACGTCAATAGTCATTTATCTGCTATAAAGAATAACTTATTTCTCCGTTCATAACGCTTGACCAGATTTTGGCGACGAATTCACGAAAATTCAATATCTTGGAAAGAGTATAAGTATCTGCTATAAAAATAACCTATTTTTTTACTGTAAAAGTTGTAAATTCATTGCATTATATAAGGAAAGTCATGTGTTGCTCACATCATATTTTTTATTACAAATCCTTGAATTAAAAATATTTTCGAAAAAACAATTGCTTTATAAGAGGTAAAAATAAAATGGCAAAAACATTCTTTAATTTAAATTTGCTATTTATTTGCATTCCATTAATGTCGAAAATCAAATCATTCTCTGTAATTCACTAATCTAGCACACCAGTGTATAACAATCCAAGGAAATGAAATTAACGAGTTCCGAGATTACATTTCCACATGAAAAGATTCTGAGCAACTCTTCCGTTCACTCTTCGAACCCCTTATTTCGGGTTATCGTCCTTGATAATTGGGTTTATTAAACTATTTGCAGCTTTGATAAAATAAATAATTGTTTTTTGAGTACGTTAGGAAGATATTATGCAAGTAATAATACACTTTTAAATCTCAATCTAAAAGGAAAATTTAATATTGCTTGGTTTATTATGCCTATTGTGGACAGACAGACATATCCTTTGTAAAGAGCCTTGCTGTCTTAGCCGGATATACTATTTGTACCAGCCAGCCAATACTCTTGCATTTGAATTACAGAGTGAAATTGCAAGCTCTTATCTATGAAGTGGACTCTGCATTTTCCTCTTTCTAATGTCAGATTCGCGTGTGTCTGATATAGATGTCTTCTATCATGAATGAAACGAACTAGATCTATGAGAATGATGTTACTAAATTTGTCTACAATATTGCGTATGGAATACCAGAATATGCAGCGATACTTATTTTTTTTTAATTATATGTCATTTTTTTGATAAATTTATTCGAAAAGTGTTCAATATCTGGAGAACGGTTTATGCTAGCGTTCTAAAAAGTGTGTCATTCGTTTTGTAATAAAAAAAAATTACGTATGAAATGATTATTTTGCATTATTAAATGTCATGATGTTTATTATGATTTTTTTTTGTTTCTCTTTTTTCCAGAAAGTTATTCGAAAATTAGGGGTAGAGTGGTCTCCTGAACGTTCGATCGCTTTTAAAATTAATAATGTTCCAATATTCACCGATCGTAATAATTTTACCAAATTTTGTGTAAAACGCTCTATTTGTTCAAGAGATGCAACCACAGACTCACGGATACACATGCATACAAACATGCACACATTCATCGTCTACCTTTCTGGTAGGTCGGACGGTCTGGGTCTCAACAACAACACTCATCGTCTCAAAAGCGTTCAATTCGTGTTCAAAGGTGTCTCAAACGTATTCTTTCGTCGAAAACGGGATATTGAATTTTCGATCCATTCACAATACTTTATATATTATACTGTGCATGTAGGGAGAGTAAAAATGCAAGAATTAGCATCTATTACTGATATGATTGTTCTAATATGAACGAATTTTCATCAAATTGCTAATAAGCGCATTAGAAGCAGCAAACGCATTTAATCAAATATTTCTTTTAACTCAAAGTAGAATATAATTTCCATTCTATTAATTTATTTCACAGGAATTCCAGTCTCTCTTTGCAAGTCACTAATCTAGTACATCGGTTTATCGCAATTGCAGAAAACTGCATTAGCGAGTTTCGGAATTTTATTTCCTCTTGAAGAGATTATGCCCAACCCTTTTGTTGATTCTTCGAAGTTCTTATTTGGAAATATCGTACAGGATAATTGGTCTTGCACAGTATTTGCAATCTTGGCGAAGGAAGTTATTATACACCTGGTAAAAAGGATTCTATACGGATGAGAATTTGATTCGATTGCTAAAAGAAAAATGTATTAAGATGTAGAAATATATATTTGTTAGGATTATTTTATTATTGAAGAGAGGGAGCTCATTGATAAAGTTTCTTACTTTTGAGTTGACTGCAATTTGCTGTTGTCTGTTATCTGTCTGTTGTTGATTGTCTACCTGTCTGCCTGTTGTTGATTGTCTACCCGTCTGCCTGTTGTTGATTATCTGCCTGTCTGTTGTTTATTGTCTGTCTGTCTGCTGTTATTGCCTGTCTGTCAGCGTGCTTTGTCCGACGATAAAGACTTTAAAATGTATTCCGATTTTTTAATTTGGATATATGGTTTACATTAAGACAGAGTTCGTTGATAAACGCGGTAGGATAAAAATTGCAAGTACTACTCCCTCTTTACTGCTATATTTTGACTGACAATAATTTCCCAAAATTTATTATTTAAAACGATTATTTTTTTGAATTTGTAAATTCTTGTTTTACAAGCAGAGTTTGTTGTGGAACGGGATCGGATAAATATTGCGCTTACTGCGCCCACCTTAACTGATTCTGTAATGATAAATTCTCTAAGACTTTACTGAATATTTAGAAATTTGAATATTGGTGTAAAATAATGTTTCACAGACCGAGCTCCTTGCTGAGTATGACTGGATAAATATCCTTTCTGCTGAGGGCCCTTTCTTATGTAGCTCTTTTATGACTAAATCGGATTTTAAAATTTTGACTATTTGGTGTAAGTTAAGGTTTTCAAACTGTGGTCGCTGCGGAAAGAGGTCGGTAAAAATTGTGCATGCTGCGCTGCCTGTACTAATATACATTGTTCCATTGCAACTTCTGTAAAACTTTACATATGTTTTTTTAAAATTTGGATATTTGTTGTATCTTAATGTTTTACAAGCTGAGTTCGCTGCTGAACGTTGTTGGACGAAAACTAAGCATTGCGTGCCCACTTTATTGATTTACATTGTTAGCCAATATTTCATCTGAAACTTTATTGATCATTTTAATGTGGCTATGTTAAATTAATGTTTTGCAGGCTCGGTTTGTTATTGAACGTGGTCGAATGCATATTGCATGCGCTGTGACCCGCCCTCTTTACCAATATACATTGTTCGATAAAAACGTCTCTAAAACTTTACCGATTTTTATGAAATTAGGATATATGTCGTATTTTAATGTTTTATACGACGAGTTTGTTGATGAAACCAGTCGGACAAAAATCGAGCATGCTGCGCCTTTTATACTTATATAAAAGTTATCGTCTGACAATGTACATAACTAAATAATTTTTTTAAATTTTCGGTATTTGGTACAAATTAATGTTTTACAGGTCGAGTTTGTTGCTGTACGAGCTCGTAAAATTGTGAACTTCCTATGTTCTAACACTGTTATAACCGAAGTTAACTTGCCTAAAATCCAAGTGATTTTAACGATATCTTTAGGTAATGTGTAGTTTTGTTAATGTACCTGGCGCGGACATGGCCGTGATGGTAAAGTGGAGTAGAAGGGAGGAACAATGGAGTGCTATCGCTGCAAGCGGTTCCTCACTGGAATCGTCGAATACGGGAGACCCATGTTGGGATGGCGAGAGATGAGTGGCGTGTTCTAGGGTTATGCATTTCTTAACAGTTTAACGTTGCACAGATGACGGTCATTGGTTGAAATAGTCTGATTAAAATTGCGCAAGCTGTGAGACATAAAATTTGCTGCAGATAGACGTTCAACGATAACTTTTCAAATATGTAACCTAAATTTTTTATGAAATTTAAAGATATCATGTGTTTCAATATTTAAATTGCAAAGGGGCTCAGTGACTAAGTTTATTTTTAATTTTTGGGCTGAAATATATTTGTTGCGGTCAGTTTGCTATGTTCGACGATAACTCATCGTCATCACAAACGATGATTAAATTTTCGCATTTTATGTAGATTAAACTCGTATTTTACAGAAATTGCAAATGAGAAGTGAACTGATGTAGCTAGCTGTTGCACTATTTCTACAATAACTCCACAAATTGCACTCTTCGTATTTTGTAGGAAATTTGCAAATTTCAAAATTTCTTTTTCGAATTCCATGAAAAATACTTTTTCTTTTATTTTATGAAATTTAAATATCCCTCATTTCATATTGAGTCAAAAGAATATGAATTTTATGGAAATGTACTTTATGACAATGTGATATTTTCTTATGCATATTTCTATACAGGGTGTCCCAAAAATATTGAAACGCGCTTTAATTCTTAACCTGTTGGAGATAAGTGGGCAATGTAAATTGCAAAAATGAAATTGCAAAAAGTAAGGTAGGAAATAAGACTACGTTAATGAAATAGTCCGTCCATTAATTTTCAAGAAGTTACACTTTTTAAATTTTTATACGACCCTGTTAGACAAATTTGGTCAATCAGAAATTTTTTATTTTTAATGCAACAAGATCATTAAAAAAACCCCTCATATCTGTATCTTTAAAATCAACTGAATTATGATACAGGAAAAAATCTGACTTATACCACTAATTCCTTATCATGTGATCATGTGAAAAACTGTTTCATCAGTGAAAATACAGATCAAAAACAAATTGACGATGGAAATTGTTTAAAATTGTTAATTGTTTAAAACTGAGCGAGTTATATTTAATTGAAAATTGAACATTGTGAATGTGGCCCTATATCAAATTAGAAATGTAAATTTCTGACATATCACAATGAAGATAAAATTGGATGATAATATATAGGATACCAACCACGTAATGAGTACCACTGCTCTATATGATCTCTGTCTGTGTAATGATTCATTTAGATGCATTTATGACAAAAAATTTTGACACATATTAAAGTATTTTTGATCTAAACAATTTCCATCGTCAATTTGTGTGTTTATGATCCCTATTTTCACTGATGAAACAGTCTTTAACATGGTACGAAAAAATGGCATAAGTCAGATTTTTCCTTTATCATAATTCAGTTGATCTTAAAGATACAGATATGCGGTTTTTTTAATGATCTTGTTGTATTAAAAATAAAAGTTTTATGATTGACCAAATTCGTCTAAGGGAGTCGTATAAAAATTAAAAAAGTGTAACTTTTTGAAAATGAATGGGAGGACTATTTCATTAACGTAGTCTTATTTACTACTTTACTTTTAACATTTTTGCAATTTACATTGCCCACTTATCTCCAACAGGTAAAGAATTTAAGCGCGTTTCAACCTTTTTGGGACACCCTGTAGAAAAAGTATTGTCACATAAGTTTTTGATCTCGAGATTTTAATACCAATTTATGTTTCAGGACCTCCTGAACATGTTTTGACTGTTTTTAGAGTAATGTTCGTCTGTGATCTGTCTGTGGTCGATTTCTTGTGTACACGACAGCTGATACAAATATTAATAGATTTTCACAAAACTTTTTATCCGGCTTTGTTAGCAAAAGAAAAAAAAATAAAACTGGATATTTTTGTTTTTAAATTCGGGCAAAACTTTATATATTTTTAACGTAACTAGTATTACTTTCCTTATATACATAATGTATAAGGAAAGTATTGTGACGGGGTCGAAAATTCGAATTCGAGTTTTCGACGGGAGAGCACGTTTCAAGCATCCCTGATCACGAATCAAACATTTTTGAAGTGATGTGTGTGTGTGTGTGTGTGTGTGTGTGTGTGTGTCAGTGAGTCTGTGGAGACGATAACTGACGAACGAATGGACCGATTCGAACCAAATTTGGTACAAAAATCACAATCCATAAACACTAGAAGCTTATTGTTTTTATACGTAATCGAATGTTCAGAACCCCCCTAAATTTTCGAATGAAATTTTGAAAAAATCGTCAAAAAATCAAAACCGCTAATAAAGTTACGCAAATAGACATTTCTTATGTAATTTTTCATTAGAAAACGATTGGCATAAATTTTAGAACGCTAACATGAACTGTTCTCGAGATATTGTACATTTTTCAAAAAAATTATGAAAAAGTCACATAAAAAAAAATTCCTATTGAGAAACATGTTCACTTTTCATATGTAATACCATGCGATAAATTGAGTGACATCATTCTCGTGGATCTAGCTCGTTCCATTCATGAAAAAATATACTTTGAATAATACTTTTGTATTTGAACGCCAATAGTCATTTATCTGCTGTAAGAATAACTTTTTTCTTAGTGCATAACGCTTGGCGAGATTTTGGCGACGAATTTGGCGGAATGTCGCCAACTTGGCGATTTTTTTGAAATGTTGCCAAATTAATGAAAATCTCGCCAAATGGATAAAAATGATGCTAAATCAATGAAAATGACGACTCATTGTAGAAAATTCAATATCTTGGAAAGAATCTGCTATAAGAAAATCCTATTTTTTTACTGTAAAAGTAGTAAATTCATTACATTATATAAGGAAAGTCATGTGTTGCCCACATCAGATTTTATTTTTAATGTAACCAGCATAGGATAGAATTTGACATAATTATGCATAAAAGTAGTTATTTATGGTTCAATGATTACGAAACTTAACAGTTCCAACTATTGTGGTGAAAAATACTCGTGATATAATTTTTATGTCCGTCACGGCATTAGCCATCTCGAAGGGAGGGAGCACGTTACACACGAGGAGGGTACATTATCAAATTTCATATCAAGCGAAATATTTTTTCACGCCTTTAAAATGAAGATTAACATGCTACAATTGTGATAATTGAGACCAACGACAGAAATTTTTTAAACATCTTCTTGAAAAAAAAAAGTCACAGTTTATTTAAAAAGTGATTTTAGTATGAGAAAGTCATGTTGTGCTACACTCCAGTTAATTACTCTTTGAAATGCAGTCCGAAATCAGAACCCTACACCATCTGTTTCCCAGCATATCATTCTTAAGCCACCATATATATATAGATAGCAGATAGAACGTATCATTCTTACTTTCCTTATATAAAATAATGTATAAGGCAAGTATTGTGACGAGGTCGAAAATTCGAATTCGAGCTTTCGACGGGAGAGCACGTTTCAAGCATCCCTGATCGCGAATCGAACATTTTTGAAGTAATGTCTGTCTTTGTGTGTGTGTGTGTGTGAAAGTATGTGTGTGTCAGTGAGCCCGTGGAAACGATAAATGACGAACGAATGGACCGATCCGAACGAAATTTGGTATAAAAATTACAATCCGTAAACACTGGAAGCCTATTGCTTTTATACCGCAATCGAATGTTCAGAACCCCCTAAATATTCGAGTGAAATTTTGAAAAAATCGTCAAAAAATCAAAACCTCTAATAAAGTTACGCAAATGGACATTTATGTAATTTTTTATTAGAAAACGATTGACATAAATTTTAAAACCCTCACATGAACCGTGCTCGACATATTGCGCATTAAAAAAAGTACCAAAAAGTCATAAAATAAAAAAAAAATATTTCCTATTGAGAAACATGTTCACTTTTCATATGTCATACCATGCTATAGATTTGGTAACATCATTCTCGTGGATCTAGCTCGTTCTATTCATGAAAAAAGATACTTTAAGTAATACTTTTGTATTTGAACGCCAATAATCATTTATCTGCTGTAAGAATAACTTATTTCTCCGTCCATAGCGCTTGGCGAGATTTTGGCGACGAAATTTGGTGGAATGTCACCAACTTGGCGCCTTTTTTAAATGTTGCTAAATTAACGAAAAACTCGCCAAATGGATAAAAATGACGCCAAATCAATGAAAATGACGACTCATTGACGAAAATTCAATATCTTGGAAAGAATATAAATATCTACTATAAAAATAATCTATTTTTTTTACTGTAAAAGTAGTAAATTCATTGCATTATACAAGGAAAGTCATGTGCTGCCCACATCAGATTTTTTTATATTTATATTGTTTTATTTTTGTTTGCAGTGAAACATTTGCTTTGTACATATAAGTTGAGAGCCTATGTTTCAATTCCTTTTAAGAGCGGCGAGATTATTTCAGTATCATTAAAGTGGGGGGTAGGGGAAGGTTGGTGGTAGGGGAAGGAGGGTACGGTCCCTGTGGATGCCTCCACCACTGGGTTCCGGTCTAAATTGGGTGGCACTTCCCGACCGTCCAAACAGTTACCTTACACCTTTCTGGTAGGTCGGACGGTCTGGGTTTCAACAACATCAACAACACCTTTGTCCTAGGGGATTAAGTAGCGTTTTCACTCCTACAACCGTTAACTTTCTTCACTTTCCTATTGTAGAATGTATTAATCTGAATTATTTTTGATAAAAATGTTATTAGCAGCGTGACTGATTAAGATGTTCATACTTCAGACATATTTGATCGCATAAAAATACTTATTGAATTAATTCTAATTGAATTTGCTGAAAAGGAGCTGTGTCGACATATTCTAATCGAGTTACCTTCGCTTCCAGTCTTTGACTTGCTTCGTTAACCGATTACTATCTTAATGTTCGCATATTTTACCAGAAATAAAAATATGGATAATAATGTTTCTCTCAAATGTAATTTGAGGTTTCGTCTAACGTTTCTAAGGGACTTTTCAGTTCATACATAATTTACGGCCTTAAATATGTGAGGAATGGAACTATTTAGGTATAAGATTATGTTTTGAATAGAAAGGAATTGGTTGTTTTAAATGCATGCTTTTAACTGGAGAATAAAGTAACTGCAGTGTTGTTGTTGTTGAAACCCAGACCGTCCGACCTACCAGAAAGGTGTAAGGTAACTGTTTGGACGGTCGGGAAGTGCCACCCAATTTAGACCGGAACCCAGTGGGGGATTCATCCACAGGGACCGTACCCTCCTTCCCCTACCACCAACCTCTCGGACTTTCGGACAGACATGTTTAACGTGATCGTACTCCGCATGAACACGGCGGCAGTTTTGGCAGTGGCTGGAATCGAACCCGGGCCTACCGAGTGCAACTCCAGCGCGCTAACCAATGGGCTACCGCGCCCAAGTAACTCCAGTGTTGCTCAACTCGACTTTCTCGCACCCAATTCCATTTTAAAATTTTGTAAAAAAATATTTGAAAAATCGGTATTGTAGGTCAAAATGATTGCAATTATAGCGTGTTACCCTTCACTTTAAAGGGCTTGAAAAAATATTTCGATTGATACCTTACTTGTATCCCGTGGGCAATGTACCAATGCACCCCGGGATTGACAATCTACTCTGTGGGGTTACTTGGTCGTCGAGTGAGCTTATGACGTCACGAACAGAAAAAATTGTGTCGCGGCCGTTTTTCACAACAATGAAACTTTTAAGTCTTGTAATCATCGAGCCTTAAATAAACCTTTTTATGCATGATTATGTCAAATTTTGTCATAATTTTGAAGAATTATAAAATTTCGAATAGATTTGCAAAATTTCCCCTCGAATTAAAAAAATTCCATCTAGTACTAGATTTTTTATAGTAAAGCTGGATATAAACTTTCGTGAAAATCCATTAATATTTGTGGTCCCTATTGTGTATACAATAAACAGACCACAGACAGACAGATAGCCACTCACACACCCACACACATGGACATCACTCCAAAAATAGTCAAAACGTGCTCAGTAGGTTTTAAAATATATATTGGCATCAAAATCTTGTATTCATGAATTTTCGTAAAAACAATATTTTCTCTAAACTATATTACACAGTATAAGAAAATAAAAATTTTGATTATGCGATAAACCAATTACAATATTGTTGAATTGGTCTTATTGAACTCACAGTATTCCACCATTCAGTTTTTAAGGATATATCACGCTACATTTGTAAAAATAAAAAAGTAACATCTCAAGAATGACGCATGTTAATTCTTCAGAAATGGTGTCAGTCAAGGTTTTGTCAAACGTACTTAAACGTTGTTTTATTTGAAAATAGACCACACGATTTATTTTTAATGGTTTTTTCTAAAAACAACTGTACTATATACTTTCAACAACATGCGTTAGTCGTTCCAAATATGCGATTCTATTTCAAATGAAAAAAAATAACAAATACTTCATTTATTATAGATGAGGATTTCCCCAAGCTACTGTGAGGTTTACTTCAGATGAAGGCAGTTTCGGATTTAGATTCTTATTCCAGAGAGGCCCTGCTCTGAGCGGCACTGTCAAAGGAACCATTCACTGAGAAGGGGCTAAAGATTCCCTGGCGCCAATCTCAATAACCAATGGTTTTGAATATTAATTGCAAAATTTGTTCCACGCTGCTATCTTGAAGAGCTCAGTTTTGCAGTCAAGTGCGGCACCTACACAAGAAACCTGCTATTTCGAGAATCGAGTTAATTCATCTCCACAAAGCTTACAAGCACCGAATCAATGTTTCCCTTGTATAAGGAAACAGCCTACAGATTCAAGTTTCGCTCATGCCTCTTAATGAGAAGGGTTCCTCCAGAGGTAAAATTTGTTCCACGTTGCTATCTGGAAGAGCTCAGTTTTGCAGTCAAGTGCGGCACCCACACAAGAAACCTGCTATTCCGAGAATCGAGTTAATTCATCTCCATAAAGTTCACAAGCGCCAAATTAATGTTTCCCTTGTATAAGGAAACAGCCTACAGATTCAAGTTTCGCTCATGCCTCTTAATGAGAAGGGTTCTTCCAGAGGTAAAATTTGTTCCACGCTGCTATCTGGAAGAGTTCAGTTTTGCAGTCAAGTGCGGCACCCACACAAGAAACCTGCTATTTCGGGAATCAAGTTAATTCATATCCACAAAGCTCACAAGCAGCGAATCAATGTTTCCCTTGTGGAAGGGAACAGCCTACAGATTCAAGTTTCGCCCTTGCCCCTTAATGAGATGGGCTCCTCCAGAGATATGTAATTTACTCACTAGTTATACGTCAGAATCTTTATTTATGACTCTATTTTACTACTTCATGACGCTATAGAGCTTGCAAGATCCAAAAAGAACTCGAAAGATCTATTTGCTGCACATCCTTTCACTGGTTTTCTTTCTCCATGTTGTCATACCCAAGCTAATAAGTTCATTTTCCACATTATCCAGCAATCTATCTTTTTATCTTTGTCCAATAATTGTTTTCTTCTCTCAGGTTTAGTTAAAACATCTTTTAAATGCTCTTTTCTCCTCTATACTATTCTTAATTTAATCTCAATAATAGCTTTAGTTCTTAAAAGGCATAGCAAAGTTCTTGGTTTTCCTCAGTTCTTGATTATTTTATAATTGTTGGTTGTCAGCTGGACCATTCTATTCAGGATGCAGATCCAGGGATCCAACTTGCAGATCCCACAAATTTAAAAGGCAAATTTCTGGTTCTACTACAATGCTTAAAACGCATTTGTAAAAACAAAAGTAAAGTAAAATAGGGTGTTCTAAAAGTAGCGTGCATCCAAATTTAATATCATATAATGTGTGGGAAAATTGAAACAGTAGAATTTGCTTGCATTAGATGACATTTATATATCTTCAAAAATATATCAGAAATATCGCCTGCTGATTTTATTAAGTCAGATGATCATTACATACATCCTTTTCATCACTAGAACATAAGGTTTTCCAAAAGTGAAAGAATTTTTATTTTAGAGCAATATTTCTCCAGGTATTTTTATAAAAGTGGTCAATAAAGAGTTTCAGAAGAGTTTATTGAAGAGTATCTGCAACGCAGTCGATGTTTTGGATAGTTTATCCTGGAAGACCTGCCGATTATCCTTTGTCTGTAACAGATCCAGTTTCCCGAAAACGCTTTTCTAACCTAGTAATTGTTGAGATGTGACGCATACGTAGTCTTTAACTTTCAGATTTTGACGATTTTTGTGGCCTATTTTGTAAAAAAAGGCAGGTTCTTTTTTCCGAATCATACTACAATCTAAACAGTACAAGGGTTCCATAAGTAACGTATTTTAAGTTTAGTCAATTAGTTTTTCAGTTAGAGTAGTCATATACAATTTTTGAGGGTCATTTTGCAGAAATAGGTAGTTTATTTTCTGAATCGTGTCAAAATTTAATTAACACCAAGGTCACCCACTAACTGACTTATCTACAAGATTTTTGTGAAATTTGGCCCATTAGAGTTTTAGCTAGAGCGGATACATTCATTGGACACACACACACACACACACACACACACACATACACACATACACACACACACACACACACACACACACACACACACACACACACACACACACACACACACAGACGTCACGCTAAAAATAGTTTTTTCGATTCTAGAGTGCTCGAAACGTGTAGATTCGTCGAAAATTTGAGTTACGATTTTGACACTATTCCAATGCTTCTCCTATGCATCACCATGCATCATAGGGAAAGTAAAAATTGATTTCCTGAAGTATATATTAAATTTTTTCTCGTCTTAATATTAATATTTATTTAATTCCTACATAAAGCCCGCATAAAGATAAGTCTTTCGTTACTATATTTAATATATCGTCTTATATTTCCATTCCCTCTGCATTTATGATCATATTTATTCTGGTGCAATCTTTTTACTTTTGCTATCGTAACATTTCAGTTTCATTCTATAAATAACAAAGGAAAGTAAGAGAATCCATATGATAGCGAAAGCAAATTACGTTATACTCAAGTGGTATGGAATTTTATTATATATCCATCAAATGTTCTTTCATAAATATTTGATTTCACTGCAGATCTAGAATTAGATCTTAGATTATCAAGAATTAGATTAAATAGAATAGGTGATATACTTTTATATTATACGTATACTGTTATTGTGCAGAGACTGCTGAATATGAACGTATACATTCCATATTAAAATGAGGTAAATACAATAAAAGTTTATGCTGCTTTGTTCCTCTTAGATTTTCATGATCAATCTCATTTTCTCTGAAAAAAAAAAGGAATTATGTCGCTCCTTTGAGCCTTCTGATCTGACAGCAAATCGAACCCTGGACAATCTGGTCTTCAGATTGTTACTTGCATTTTGATATCTTTGAGCTTGGCACTCAAAGTTGCTTAAGCTTTGAGAACTTGATACTCAGAGTTACTTACGCTTGGTGTACAGAGACTTACGCATGGTGTACAGAGTTGCTTTATTTGAGTGAATGAATTCAGTAGCGTCATAGAATTCATTCATTCAAATTCATAAAAGGCGTAGTCTCTCGTTGCACGAGCACACGAGTGTCAGCGTCCCACCCCCACAGAGCGACCGACCGCAAGCACTCTAAAAAAGCAACTAAATACGCCTTATCTGACTGCGCGGGTGATTGATAATCCTTATTATACCTTAAATAAGGACCTTTGATACGCCCTTAATACGTCTTTCGCACTCTGAGAAGACATTATACGCCCTAAATAAGATCTTTTGATATGCCCTAAATTCTCTCCTTTGCTACGCTTTAAATAAGCTCGCGGATTGCATGCGAAATGACTTCACGGGTCTTAAAAAAAGCAATAGAAATTCTGCAAAAGTGAGTTTTATCACTACCAACTGATTAGTATGAAAAATGGTGCAAAATGTTAATTAAACATTAAGTAAATAAAATAAATTGAATTGAATTTAAGAAAAATAAATCTATCTGATACAGAATTGTACTCACATTATACATACAACATATATGGATCGGTTTCACGCTTATTAAATAAAGATAAAACCAAACCACGTAACCAAACTTAGGACGAGACTCATTATTAAAACGTTATTTTATTATATACATCTACACACTATATTTTCACATTTTATGAAGGTCTAAAGGGTGTTCTATAATGGCGGAATGTAAAAGCTAAATGTTCGAAACTTAAAACCCTGCACTCGTCAGCACGGATTAGCTCACACCCGTAATCGTAGCAAGAAAACTTGCTATATGCTACAATTTTAAAAATCTCGATAAAGACCGGTAAATTCCGTTTCTTGATCTGTCAGGAAGTACCTTTGTAATAAATTTTATAGATGTAGGTTGCTTGGTTTATTTACTAGAGCACTGACATTGATTATTCACCACACACTGGCGCTGTCTTTTATTTTTATAAACAAAATGAATCTAGAAAATGAATCCTGCGGCTGCCAGGATTTATCATGTAAACCTCTGATTAAAATTACACTGGAACTCAGTGCGAATCCTTGAAAACAAAAGGACGCTTAAACACTACATCCTCTTATAACAAAAAATAAAACTTTGTACAATATGCCCTAAATGTGCCTTGGCCTGGTGTGCAGATGCGAGTTAGGTATGGGATTAGACCGAGGGCGTGGGGGAGGGACCGTTATTGCGCGGGTTAGACCAGGCTCCGAGCACATCGACCTCTACGATGTAAGACGATTGCATAATATGCCCTAAGATCTTTTGATACGTCCTAAACTATCTCCTTTGATAGCCCTAAATAAGCTCCTTTGATTCGCACTAAATAAGCGCCTTGGGTGCATGCAAATGGGGGATTCTAAACTTACGTAACATTCCGTTAGTTCCACAGGCTGGATTAAAATTTGCCCAGCTACTTTTATTTTACCCATTCGTCAAGAGATGGCATATATTTTTCTTATAATTCTAAGAGATTTTTGTTACAGCATGTAATCTATATAAATAAAATTGAAAATCTGTTTGTCTGTCTGTCCCATCATCATGGGAGAACGGCTGAATCAAATTTGATGAAATTTTGTGGGTAGCCTGGATATAGCCCAACTTAAAATTTAGTCCATGACTTAAGTTTATACGACCAGTGGTTCTCGAGATATTAGTGAAAAACGAAACTTTCGTTTGTCGCATCATCACGAGAGAACGGCTGAACCAAATTTAATGAAATTTGGTGGGTGCCTTAAAATAGGCTCCCATAAATTTGATCAAAGTTTTGTGTTTCTAAAACCAGGGGTTGTCGAGATATTAATGAGAAACGTAACTTTTTCCTAGCAGTTCTGCTCTCTAACTCCGTGGTTTATCCAAACGGAAAGGATAAAAATCGTTTGTTTAAAACGTCCACTTGAATTAAAACTTTATTTCTGAGTTTGATGGAGGATTTTTGCGCAAATTAGTCACTATTTGAAAGCATGAATTGTTTGAAACATGAATTTAAATGGAAAATCTCTCTCCATGGTTATTTTTCACAAGCATTTACTGAACAATGAAAATTTACTGAACAATGAAATCAAAATTGTTATTTAATTTCGCAGTTTATGAGGAAGATTCTATCTTATATTATGTTGCTCAGAAACGCAATTACATTCAATCTGTCTGTTAATTTTAATTATTATTTTTTGGATTTGAATAATAAATAAATGGTATAAAATATATTTCAGAAAAGAACGATTTGATTTTTCTTATAGCATTTTTGACTGGATAATATCAATTACGGTCTTCAGGTTTAAACGTTATTATTATGGATATTTTCGGGGATTATTGATTCAGGGATTATTGATATTTTTAAGTTATTATACAATTGTTTTATTATGACAAAAATTGTTTAAACTTATATATTGTACGTTGTAGGAGTAATCTTCTACAAATACACGGGCATATCTTCTAATCTACGAGAATATAAGTAGTACAGGTATATTGGCATATGTTTTGATATATATTGGCATATATTGGAATCAATTACGATCTTCTGGTATAAAAAGTACGGGGATTATTGATAATTTCAATTTATTACGTCAACTCCTTTATTTTAGCAATGATTTTTGAGACTCATATTCTAATGCGGGTAATCTTTTACTAACACACTGGCATATTTCCTAATCTGCGACAATATAAGTAGTACAGGGTTGCATATAATGATTCAATTTTTTTTTTTAAATTTGCTTACAAAAGGGGTCAGGATGTTTTATTCTTCAGATCTGCCCGTGAAGATAATTTTGCATAGTGAGAACATATATTCTTAAACTTCTCTTTAGGAGCAATACATTTAATATTTTAATAGAATTTGGACATGATTACGAATTATAAGTTTCTTTATATTAGATACTCCGTACGCAGAACGGGTATGCTGCTAGTCTCTATATATAAAATTGAAAATCTGCCTGTCTGTCCCGTCATCACGGGAGAACGGCTAAACCGAATTTGATGAAATATTGTGGTTAGCCTGGAAACAGTCCCACTTAAAATTTAGTCCATGTTTGGAGTTTCTGCGATTATTGGTTCTCGAGATATTAGTAAAAAACGAAATTTTCGCTTGTCTCATAATTATTTGAGAACGGCTGAACCGAATTTGATGAAATTTTGAGGATGGCCTTGAAATAGCCCTCTATAAATTTATCCCAAGTTTCGAGTCTCTAAGACCAGGGGTTGTTGAGATATTAATGAAAAACCAAATTTTTTACTAGGAGTTCTATTCTCTAACTCCGTGGTTTATCCAAACGAAAAGTTGGAAAATCTTTTGAAAGTGAATTAAAACGTTATCTTTGAGTTTGATGCGAGATTTTTTGAGCGAATTAGTCACTTTCTGAAACCATGAATTGCTTGAAACATGATTTAAATGGGAAATCTATCTCCATGGTTTATATATTTCTCACAAGCTTTTATTGAACAATGAAAAGTATAAAGAAATCAAAATGGTTAATTAATTTCGCAGTTTATGAGGAAGATTCTATCTTATATCTTGTTGCTGAGAAACGCAATTAAATTAAATCTATCTGTTAATTTTAATTATTACTTTTTCGATGTGAATAATAAAAAATCTGATGTGGGCAGCACATGACTTTCCTTATATAATGCAATGAATTTACTACTTTTACAGCTAAAAAAACGTTATTCTTATAGAAGGTACTTATATTCTTTCCATGATATTGAATTTTCTTCAAGTAGTCGTCATTTTCATTGATTTAGCGTCATTTTTATCAATTTTGTGAGATTTTTGTTAATAAGCATCAATAATTTGCATCAATTAAAAATGTCGCCAAGTTGGCGACATTTCGCCAAATTCGTCGCCAAAATCTCGCCAAGCGTTATGGACGGAGAAATAAGTTATTCTTACAGCAGATAAATGGCTATTGGCGTTTAAATACAAAAGTATTACTCAAAGTATCTTTTTCATGGATGGAACGAGCTAGATCCACGAGAATGATGTCACCCAATTTATCGCATGGTATTACATATGAAAAGTGAACATGTTTCTCAATAGGAAATATTTTTATTTTTTTATTTTATATAACTTTTTGATATGTTTTTTGAAAAATGTGCAATATCTCGAGAACGGTTCATGTTAGCGTTCTAAAATTTATGTCAATCGTTTTCTAATGAAACATTACATAAGAAATGTCTATTTGCGTAACTTTATTAGCGGTTTTGATTTTTTGACGATTTTTTCAAAATTTCACTCGAAAATTTGGGGGGGGGGGTCTGAACATTCGATTGCGTATAAAAACAATAGGCTTCCAGGGTATATAGATTGTGATTTTTGTACTACATTTCGTTCGAATCGGTCCATTCGTTCGTCAGTTATCGTTTCCACAGATTCACACACACACACACACACACACACACACACACACACACACAAACAAACAAACAAACAAACAGACATCAGACATCACTTCAAAAATGTTTGATTCGTGATTAGGGATGCTTGAAACGTGCTCTCCCGTCGAAAACTCAAATTCGAATTTTCGACCCCGTCACAATACTTTCCTTATACATTATGTATATAAGGAAAGTAAAAATAATCTTGATGAGATGCTTCCTTTCGGTAGTCAAGGTATCCCTGTTTTTAAATTCATGACCGTTCGTTGCGTAGATTTTTCGTTTAAGATGATCAGCCTGACACACATACATATTACTTTCCTTATATACGTGACGCGAGAGCACGTTTCAACCATCCCTGATCACAAATCAAACATTTTCTAAGTGATGTCTGTGTGTGTGTGTGTGTGTGTGTGTGTGTCATTGAGTCTTTGGAGACGATAACTGACGAACAAATGGACTGATTCGAATGAAATTTGGTACAAAAATTGCAATTCATAAACACTGGAAGCATATTGTTTTTATACGCAATCGAATGCTCAGATTTTCGAATGCTCAGATCGAATGCCCCCCCTAAATTTTCGAGTGAAATTTTTAAAAAAATCGACAAAAAATCAAAACGTCTAATAAAGTTACGCAAATAGACATTTCTTATGTAATTTTTCATTAGAAAACGATTGACATAAATTTTAGAGCGCTAACATGAACTGTTCTCGAGATATTGAACATTTTTAAAAAAAATTATCAAAAAGTCATAAAATAAAAAAAAAATATTTCCTATTGAGAAACATGTTCACTTTTCATATGTAATACCATGCGATAAATTGGGTGACATCATTTTTGTGGATGTAGCTCATTCCATTCATGAAAAAAATACTTTGAGTATTACTTTTTTATTTGAACTCCAATAGTCATTTATCTGCTGTAAGAATAACTTATTTCTTCATCCATAACGCTTGGCGAGATTTTGGCGACGAATTTGGCGGAATGTCGCCAACTTGGCGACATTTAAATGTTGCTAAATTAACGAAAATCGTGCCAAATGGATAAAAATGACGCTAAATCAATGACGACTCATTAATGATGACAACATGGAAAATGAGGACTCATTGACGAAAATTCAATATCTTGGAAAGAATATAAATAACTACTATAAAAATAATCTTTTTAACACTTTACAACAAAGTTGAAAAGTGTTTATGACTTTGTTCATTCTGTCTGTCTGTCTGTCTGTCTGTCCGTTAGCACGATAACTGCCGTAAAAATGACTTGATCAAAATGAAATTTTAGTATGTTGTTCAGACGGTCTGTAGGACCTATGGGAATATAAATGAATAATATCACACAATTAGTTTTGGATTGAACCCGGGTTGAAAAAATGAAATACATTGAGCCCTATGGGACCTAATTTTTCTAACATTTTTTAAGCGGATTTAAAATTCACAAATTGCTTCGAAAATTTTAGGTAATAGTCAAATTGTTCCATAAAATATATAAAAAAAATTCAGCTAAATATATTCAGTAGTTTTTTAAATAAAAATTAAAATAATAATTACACATCTTATATGAAACGATCACGTGACCATGATATTAAACGATCACATGACCCACTTCAAAATGAAATATGGCATCCATCTTGTTTCAAATTCGTGATTTTTTAAAGTTCTTTTTAATTCATATTGAGTGTTGTATCCATCCTAAAACTACTTTATTTCTGCTTAAATTCTGTGCATCTACATACTAAAACAACACAATGACAATATATTTGAGTTTAAATTCTCATTCAAATATGATTATTTCTACAATTAAGCCTATTTTTCACCTATGTAAAATGTAAACAGCAAAATATGTAGAATGAGTTGTATTAGAATTACTGTATTTCTTTAACACAAAATAATTCAGTCCATGGAGTCTGCATGGCTGATATGAATGAAATATTAATTGATTTTATAAACAGAAGGACGATATTTTTCGATGAAGTTTTAAGCATAAAGTTTATGAATTGTAGCTCCATGGTCTTAATTTTTAAATAAAATAAATTATTATAGTATTGTGATGAATGAAATGGAGAAAGTTATGAATGAAATCCTGCTTTTATAGAGAGATCCAGGCGTGTTATTTTTTCTATGACGTCATTTGAATTAATTTCAGTTGTTTTCGATGAAGTTTTCAAATATAATAAATTATCGTAGTATTAATATTACCGTGGAATGTATTGCATTTTAGATATATTTAAACCACGCAATTTATATTTCAATGCCGTCTTTTGAATGAAGTTCATTTTTTTCAATGAAGGTTTGAGTTTTCAAATATAATAAATCAATGTAGTATCGTGATAAGTTTTAAAATATTACCGAGGAATGTATTGCATTTTCGACTTTTTTAAATAAAATTGCATTGAAGTATTGAAGTTGGAAAGTGTTTCATAATCAATGCTTTAAGCATGATTGATCTTTCTTGTTTTTTACTGTAAAAGTAGTAATTTCGTTGTATTATATAAGGAAAGTCATGTGCTGTCCACATCAGTATTTTTTATTATTATAGATTTGCAATATTAATTGAATCCTTATGAAATGTTTATTGGAGGAAATATAGTGTTATTTCCAATAACTGTAAATTAAATAAATTAAAATATTCTAACAAAATATTGCATTGCATAGATTGCAATTATTATAAAATTTATCATTTTAAAGCGAAACTTCATCGCCTTTAAGGAAATTGCACGGAATAAACTTCACTTTTATGATTTATATATTTTACTTTAATAAGTCCTCGATTTAATTAATTAGGAAATTCCTTGAACAACTACGATAACAAAGTAAATTGATCAATATGTGCTAAATCAAAGCCTCTTCATGATGCACACATTTCACGAAGAATAATTAGTTAAATTAGGCTTCATAAAATTTGTGGGGATTAGGTGACTAAAAATTAATTAATAACTTCAATTATGAGCAAAAGTATCGTGTTATACGTATACATTAAAAATATATATATTTCATACATTTTTTTGGTAGTAAATACACTAATTTGTACTTAGTAAAAGTAAAACAGAAAATTATTACTTTCCGTATAATACATGGTATATGTGTTTAGTAAGTTTCGTATCAGGTCAAAAGTTAGAAATCGAGTTTTCGATGGATGTGTTGGGCATTCTATATCAAGAATCAACTATTAACTACGTCTTCCTTTGAGCTGGGAGAAACATGCTGCCCTGTAAAATATTTGCAACCATGTTTCCGAAAGTTTAAAGGGAAGTAGCTGTCTGTAATGGGGAGCAAGATTCCTGATAGTTATGATAATTTATATAAATAAAATTGAAAATCTGTTTGTCTGTCTGTCTGTCCCATTATCACAAGACAACGGCATAATCGAATTTGACGGAATTTCACGGGTAGTCTTGAAATAGCCTCACTTAAAATTTAGTCTAAATTTCGAGTTTCTAAGACTAAGGCTTGTCGAGATATTAATGAAAAACGAAACTTTGTCCTAAGAGTTCTACTCTGTAACTCCCTGGTTGCCCCAAACGAAAAGGTTGGAAATCGTTTGTTTAAAACGTGAAAGTGAATTAAAACGTTATCTCTTTAATGGAGTTTGGTGGAAGATTTTTGTGCTAATTAGTCACTTTCTGAAAACATGAATTGTTTGAAACCATGAATGTTTGAAACATGAATTTAAATGAAAATCTATCACCATGGTTTATTTTTTACAAGCTTTTAATCAAAAATGAAAAGCATTAAGAAATTAAAATGGTTATTTAATTATTAGAATTTTATGAGGAAGATTCTATCTTATATCATGTTGCTCGGCAACTCAATAAAATCAAATGTGTTTGTTAATTTTTATTATTATTTTTTCAATTTGAAAAATAAATATATGGATTTAAAAATGTATCATGTAAATGAACAGTTTTACTTTTCTTTTAATTATATTAATTGCGGACATCGCATATAATTTTAGCACTTTCATTTTGGCATATATTGGAATCAATTACTGCCTTCAGGTTTAAAGATTACGGGTTTATTGATATTTTCAATTTATACATGTAATCTACTAATACAGGTTATATCTTCCAATATTCGCGTATATAAGTAGTACGGGTCACATACAATTTTAACGATTGTATTTTGCATATATTGATTCAATTACATACGTTTTGTGAATTTCCTTAGAAAAGGGGTCAGGATATTTTATTCTTCAGATCTCTCCGTGAAGACAATTTTTTATAGCGAGAACAGAGATTCTTAAACTTTTTTTTGGGAGCATTATATTAAATATTTTAACAGAATATTTTGATTAAAAATGTCATTTAGTATAATATAGGAATTTGCACATGATTATGAATTTTAAGTTTCTTTCTTTTATATACTCTGTACGAAAAACGAGTATGCTGCTAGCATAACATAAAAATTTTGTATATACATAAAAATACAAAAATAACGCTTCGACAGACGATAATATTTCAGAAAAGAAGCTGGAATTTTCATGACTCTTGCAATTGTGGCTTTTCTTATCGGTTTGCTGAAATTATCAACAACGTAGCTGAAAAAAACATGAGCAAGGTTTGTAGCATATTTTACAGTGGTAATAAGTTGAGCACGGGCGCAACGAAATGTCGCACTTTCAACGTTATATCTTCGAAGCAAACAACTGCAGAGTAATAAATAAGGCATCAATAGATATTCCATACTTATACAGTCCCACTTATAACAAAATGAATTTACATCCACCACCCTTTAACACTTTGATGCAGCAGCGTTAGGAACTTGAGCCAATTTTAGCGTAATATTGTTTCGCAGCACAGTGTTTCAAGTTTGATAGATAGTTAATAGTATATAATATTAATGACAGTGATGATATCAACTTAGCTATTCGTAGCTGGCGGTCAGAGCTAACGGATGCATGTGATGAAATACAATAAAGTGGATTTTTTTTTATTTTTTAGATATAAATAATTTGGTGACAAAATTTTAGAAATGCCTTCAAAATCCAGGAAAAATTACTATAAGAATCGGTGAAAGTTTAAAAAAACAGCTAGAGAAGAACGAGATGAACACAGAAAGGCTCACTACGTAATCAATTGAAGAAAAGTCACGGTTAAGGATACTGATCCTATATATACAGGCTGAAGCAACGGCCACTTTTTGTCTCCTACCGGCCAAGTCAGTTATCGTTTGTCCGTGCTGTTTCAATGGCGCGCGAATGTTACATAGCTGATATTGGATACACAATTTAACTATAAAATAGGTGTTTCTGTTTTCAAAAATTGCACCAATCATTCAAAAATATAGTCTAGAATGCTTTGACTTTCTTGAGATCCCGAGAAAAGGAAGAGAAAGTAATATTCTTTTCGCCATGTGCTGCCATCGCTTCAACTGGGAGTCAAGATGGCCTCTGTTGTGCCAGCTTGTATATATAGGAGCATTAGGTAAGGCTCTTAAATATACGGGCTGACGCAACCGCCATATTCACTCCAACCGGTTTAGTCAGTTATCCTGTGCTATTTCAATGGCACGCCTGTTCAGCTTGTGCTATTTCAATGGCGAGCTCATGTTGCATGGTTAATATATGATACACAATTCAGCTGTAAAATAAGTGTTTCGGCTTTCAAAGAAGTGTACCAATCAATCAAGGAAGTAGTCTAAAATATTTTGATTTTCTCGAAATCCCGACAAAAGGACGAGAATGTAACATTCTTTTCATGATATACTGTCATCGCTTCAATTTGGCAGTCAAGATGGCTGCTGTTGAGCCAGCTTTTCTCAAGGAAATGCAGGAAGCATCAAAAGTTCGAGCTAGGAAGTGCTTTACTCGAATTCGATTCTAGAATCACGACCTTCAACTTCAACTGTACAAATTGAGCCTGAACAGATAGAGATTGATATCATGAATTCCAATTTTCAAATGTACATACCGATTATGAAATGTCAATGCACATCGGCAGTTTTCACAACTCCGCTGGATAATGAATGTATTGCGCCTCAAAACTTTACATCGTCGATGCATTCTGAATCTACACAAAAACAAGAAAAACAACAAGAATACTACATTTCCCGGTTATTACAATTAGAAGAGGGAATGAAAAAAAGCGAAGTTTAGAATTAAGGAAATTATGAGTGGTTTTATCCAATTTAAGGTATCAGAAAGGTACCAGAATGTAAGGTACCAGAGGAAAATGTAAATCGCATTATATTGTATTCGGTATATAGTGAAGTCTTTTGAACATAATAGCTTCTACTGAACAGTATGAATCGACAGACTTATTTTCAATTTTTTTTTCTATATTTTTTTTACAATTTTCTAGCGTATTGAAATTTATATACAAATTTCATGATAAACTCTTGAAGATGAGCAGTTGCACAGTTCTATTTAAAGACGATGAGAAAAGAAAATGTCAGATAAATTTTTAAACATGTACGTTTTAAAGATTAAAAGTGAGTTGGGAATATCATGTTATTTATTTTTGTTGTTATAAAGAAAAATTAAAAACGTGAGTACCAAGCTATTTCTTCCGTAAACGACAAAATGAGAAAAATGGATATCTTAAAAAGCTTGATCCGAGTAAGTGCTCCCCTAGAAAAAAATAATACATGTGCTTCCTGAAAAATATTTATTATTTCCTTGTCAGGTTGAAATTTATTGATAAATTTCAAAATTATTTTCATTTCGTAAAACATTTTTTATGCAGTGTCAAGTTTCGTACCTTGTTTGATTTCTTTTTTTAATAAATAAATGTGATACAAGCAACATTTTCTGTCCGATATTTCTATAAACTACTCGTAAATTTTGCATTGGTAAAAAATAATAATAAATGTTACTTTACTGTAATAAATATAAAAAATCAATAAAAATGTTACTCCCGTGCAATTTATCTGAAAAACAGTAAAACATGCTGTTTCAATGTTACCATCCTAAAAGAATATTAAAACATTCTACTCTACAAAATTAATCTTAACACTAAAAAATTCTTTAGCATGATTAATCTTAAAAAAAAATACCTTATATGAAAACAACAAAAACATTACTTTTGCTTAATTAAACTAAAAAAAGAATCAACTTTTTATTTTAATGTAAATTATCTTCGGATGTAATAAATAAGAAACTTATAATCTTGGTGTAAATCAGATCGTAAGAGATATTGCTTAAAGTGCATAATGATACCTATTCAGAAAACAATGTCACATGTTAAAGCATCACAATTAAAAAATACTTTGTAAATACAACATAAATACGAAAGTAAATTGACCATTCTATTTTTATATGCATGCTATATTTACGAAAGTTTTTGTAAATAGTGTTATTATTGCAGAAGCTTTTGAGCGATTATTTGAACTTAAAGTACACTACCCGACGCAGAAAATACAATATCATAAAAGAGCGAATAGAGTGCGATGAAAAGGACACATAGACAGAGATGGCATATATAAATAAATGATGTTAATCCCAGAAGAATAATGAAATACAGTAATTGCAGAGACAGGCTGATAGTAGGCAGTAGGATTACCTCTTGCGGCGATACAAGGAGCAAACCTCCGAGGAACAGATGCAATGAGCGTGCGGATAATTTTCTGAGGAATGAATGACCATATGTCTTCAACCATTCTCCACAGGTCGTCCTTTGAGGCTGGGACAGGGCAGTTAAATGACGGCCAATCACGTCCCATACATGCTCGATGGGTGAGCGATTTGGAGACAGCAGTGGTCAAGAAAGCATCTGAATACCTTGAAAGGCTTGTCTGCTGAGGGTTACCGTGTGCGGTTGCGCGTTATCTTGCTGAAAACAGCATTTTCAAACAGCTGAAGGTAAGACAGTGCAACCAGTTGCAGCACCTCTACCATATATATTCGTGTAATTATTGTGCCTCTGATATGAATCAAAGGTGACCGGCTATCGAAGCCTATGGCACCCCAAACCATGAGGCTACGCATGGCTGAATGTTTATGAGGCTAAACTGTGGGAAGTTAGATGGTAGGACATATGATACAATCTGAAATTCAAGGGTATTGGCATGTTGTGAGAGATAGATTTTCAAACATGTATAGCATGTTATGCAAATAGGATACTTTATCCAAGAAAGTTTGTAAAACGCTAGACCCGTTTTTGATATTACAAAAATTCTAGTTGGAAATGCAACTCGAATCCACGTCTTCTTGATTTTACCCATTAAATTTGACTACTTCACGTTTCTGGCCACTTAAAGAATTTCCTTGAACTGCATTGCAAGTTATCTTTAAATATGTGGAGCGCTGCCACAACTCCGCTACTCATATAAATTTCTTCAAGTCTGACGGTAATCGAGGACTTGATGAATACTTTACACAACTTTAAAAGGTCAAGGCCGAAGAACGTACTCTCCTCTCTTCTCACAGTGCACTCATATTCAGAGCTAACCATGATTTCGCTCGTTTATTTGAGTTTATATAACTTATTCTTTGCATCCTGAGTCAGGATGCTTTTGCACTGTTATAATAGTTGTGATACGCAAACTGTTACTACCATTTGTAAAGATAAAAATACGTGTGCATACATGGTGTTGTATATGAGAGCTGTAAGGTTCCACAATAAAATTATCTAATGCCTTTAGTTCTAGTGAGTTTCTCCCTTTTCCTCAATAGTATGGTAGCGACGAGGTTTCTGATACTGCACTGATAGATGAGTTGTTGGTTTATTAAGACTGTAGATCCAGACGAACTGTAAAAATTCTAGTTAGAATATTTTCTAGGAAATCTACGACAGGAATATGCAGCGCCCTTCACAAGCAGGGCGAGACCAATCCTTCATCTTAACTCCGTCGCCCTGATAACTAGTGTTGTTGGACGTGATACAATTGATTCCTTCATAACTACTCTCTTGAATGTGATATCATTGCTTCATCATAATCTGTACACTTGATCGTAATATAAGGACGGGATAAACTTACGTTATTCAGTCACATAAATTGAAATCCTCTTCACCAAATGGATGTGCATAAGCAAGTATGATTTTGTGGAAAACGCAATAATAATTTCCTTAACCTGGCAGGTACCACTTAGTTGTTGACTGTACATTTACTTTTAAATTATTGAAATCAAAGTTGAATCCTAGTATGTTCTGAAATTAAAAAAAAGTCTTTTTTAACATGTATATCCTAGAATAAGTACAACGTGTAATACTAGAATACCTAGAATATGCGAAATCCTAGAATGCTCAAAACGTGAAGATTTTATACTGTTCAGAAGATATAAATTCTGAATGGATCGGAAGATGTACATCCTAGAATAATAAAAAATGTCTAAATCTTCAAATGCTTAAAATATGTAAATCCTAGAATGTCCAGAAGTGTAAATACTAGGCTTCGCAGAACTTGTAGAATGTTTAGAATCAGAGTATGAAAATCCTTTAAATGTAGAACATATAAATTATTCAATCCTCAGAACTTGTAAATCCGAAAATAATCAACGCATGTAAACCCTAATGTGTTTAGAATATGAAAATCCTAGGACGTACATACCGTGTAAATATTAGGTTACGTAGAACTTGTAAAATATCCAGAACCAGACTATGGAAATCCTTTAAGTGCAGAACACATACATTCTTGAATTCTCTGAAATTGTAAATCCTAGAATAATTAAAGCGTGTAAGCCCTAATATGTTTAGAATATG